>CATIWJ010032291.1:0-39268 GCA_949640765.1 Croton laevigatus | reverse complement strand
AACTAATGATTTGAGCTTAAATTCATGTTGTAGGATGCAAAGGACTAAAAATCTTAACTTAAAATCATAAAATTCAAGCTTGAAATGGATGGTTACCTTGGTTTTCTTCTTCTTCCTTTCTTTTCTCCCTAGGCCGAACCTTCTCTCATGGAAAATGAGAATTTTTGCTCATTTCCATGTCTTAAAGTCCCTTTTAATGTGTTGGAAATTCTTTTAGTTTTTATTTATTTATTTCTTAATTTTTGATTGGTTATTAAATCCTAGTCATCACTTTGATTGGCTAGAATTCAACCAAACACATCAATAATTATTTTTATGTCTTAATTGGTGTATGAAGTTGTCCAAAATGTCTATTAACCTCCTCATTGGCAAAAGACCAAAATACCCCTAGAGAAAAACTCGATATATCTTTCAAACCGCGCGTTTTCTGAAAATTCTGTGACGCTCCGTTGCGACCAGTAAACTCCCGAGATTTCATATTTGACATTAGTTTTGGGCATTATTTAGACCCTACGTAACTTTTTATAAAATTACGCTTAGGTCCTTGTCACCTACTCTGGAGCCCGTTGAGCCCCTTTGGCCTACCTTTGCCTTCGGATGCGTTGGTTACCTTTCCAAAACCTTTATTTATCATACATCCTCCATTATTTACAATATTTACAGTTTCTCATAAGGTTTTCCAGACTGACGCCCGGCCACAGTGCCTCATTGGGTCCCGGGTCGCGCGTATACTTAGCACTTGTATGGGGTTTCCAAAGAATGGACGTTACACTTAAGGTCGCTATGCATGGGATAAAGTTTCTTTTCAAAATGAGTTCAAATATCTACTGTCATGGTCCCTTTGACTATGTTGTCTACCATAGTGAAGGCATACACCTTTCTCATTTGTGCTGAGTCCGCATAGAACTCCATTTTTTTTACCACATGATGGTGCAGTAGTGATGCATCATCTCTATAATGGAATTGCAGAAACTCTTTAAAGTTTCCTAGGGTTATCACATCCTCAGCACTAAAGGCAATAGTATTCTAGTCATAAAATTTGCCTTCCTTTTCTATCTTCTTTTTAAAAATACTGGTAGTTAAGTCTTCTTCTTCTTCCTCTTCCTCTGCTGGCAACCTTATCGAGGAGGGTGAAAGAATTGGTACTTCTAAGGTCTCCTTTAGGGCGATCTCATTTTCAATTTTCTACTAGCCGATTATCTCGACCGCAATAATATCTTTATTTTGGGTAGAGGAGGCTAGCTATGGTTGGTTCCTTTTTTTTTAGGGCCTTTCCTTTGAATATATAGTAACCATAATATCTACCTGTAGTTGAAGATCTCTTGGGGGTTCTCCTCATGAGGACATTTTTCTCCCTTTGTTTTCTCTTTAGAAACGATCTCTTCCAAGGGTTGCCTTTGTCTTTATGGTTTTTCCTATGGCCTCCTTTTTTCTTATCTTGGATGCATGAAGGTCGTTGTTGCTCTTTTTCCACCTCAAGACTTTGTATGCCCCTAAGGGTTAAACTTCAAAAAGGCAGCTGATTCTTCTAGAATATCGAGATCTATGATTACAAAAGTAAAACAGTAAGTTAGAACATATATAAGTATCAAAGGATGGGAAAGCACAGGCTTATATAGGCTTACTGTCCGTGAGAGGTCACCTTCTGAAAGGCTTATGGCGTTTGTAGAACTCATGGTAGACATCTTTAGGGTAGATACCTTTGGCCTACCAAATCTTAAGGGAATCTAACTTGGCCTTTTTAACTCGAGGGAGACCCAAGGGGATTAGTTTACCTAAAGCGTGGCCCCATGAGGTTGGAAAGGTGAACTCTCCTCTATTGGTTATTCTCATAAGTACCAGGTCACTTTTATTAGCACTAGGGACCGATCTTTTATCTTGTTGATGGATCTTGTAACCAGTGTGGGCTTAAAGGTAACAGTACTATATGCTATCCATTGTAGCATAAATATTTCACTTAGCATCTTGAAGGTTAGGGTGAAGCCTTTTTCACAGGCAAAGGCATAAAGGCAGTAAAGGGTCCTATATGACTGGGGCCCTAGTTGGATTAAAGCGAGGTGACAATATCTCAGAAGGTCTTCAATGAAGGGGAGAAAGGGGGAAGCATAACCGTGTTTTAGGTGTTCACAAGTTAAGAGGAGAGATCACCTTCTTGCCTATGATCTTGGGGTGGTGGAATCAAGGTCAAGAATAGTGATCTCATAAGGTTTAGGAGGGTTGTACTAGTGAAAGAATAGGGGTAAAAAGTTTTTTTAGTATTTTATTCCTTCTTGCCTATGATCTTGGGTTGGTGGAATTAAGGTCAAGAATAGTGATCTTATAAGGTTTAGGAGGGTTGTACTAGTGAAAGAATAGGGGTAAGAAGTTTTTTTGGTATTTTATTTGTATTCGTGAAGTACAATCATCTTTATTGTATGAGGGTTCATCCCTGAGATGAGGCGGTCAGTTTGAGGTAGAAGGTCAGGGGTTGTTCTTTAACGGCCTCAAGTGTTAAGCTCAGGCTCTCTTTCCTCCTGTAAAAGGGGGTCGCTATCCGATGAAGGTTGCAATTGAGCGAGGGTCAACGACCTTTCACAAGAGAAATAGTCGTTATCACCTAGGCCACACTATTTAACCTAGAGTCTGTGAAATCTGATGAAGATATTGCTAAAATTAGAAGTATAAGGGGGAGAGAGTACCTATTAACAAACTAGAGGTCGCTAGACTTTTTTTGCTGAAAGTGAGAATATGGAGGTCGCTGAGGTTGTTGAAGGAAATTTTTTTAGTGATTGGTGAGAAATGAATGGGAGTTTTCCTTTTATATGCAAAATGAGCGCAAGATCCTAAGTGTAGTTTGTTGGCCTTTTGGCAACTAAGAAGAGGGATGAATTAGTTAAATTATAAAAATTTAACTAAGGCAGAATTTGGTGGATGATAGAAAATTGAAAGACAAGAAGGATTTTATAGTGGTTTGGACATAATCGATCATACGTCCATTTCTCTAATTCTCGCAAGAATTGGGTTTCACTAATCTCTCAAAGATTACAAGAGGTTTTTTAAGCTAATCTCAAACTTAGTGTTTTAATGGTTAACACTTAAATTTTACACAAACAAATCTAGAGTTTAAAGCTCACTCTAAAACTTATAATAGTAATAAAGATGTTGAGTTTAATACTAACTAAAATAGCAACACTCAAAATTGAATACAATAATTAATAAAGATAAAAAGAATAAGAGGTTGTTGTGAAACCATAAAGAATATTGAATGCACAAGTTATTCAACCTCTTAATAGTTGTAGGAAGGTGTATTTATACCCACATTAAAAAAACTATCCATTGCTTCCTTAGAAATGAAGTCTATCTGAAATAGCACTGATGTCTCATGTGAGACTAGACATTGCCTTCTCCAACGGATATGTAAAGGAAACCTATTGACGTCAGCTTTTATTAAATGCACCAGCCATTGCAATGGACAACTGATGTCATCTTGTGCGAGACACATATATCTCATGTGAGACATGATCGTTAAAGCTTTGCAACTACCAAGTCAGATTTTTTTAGTGTGCAAGAAGACAAATGCAAAAACTTTTTGGACTAGCCTTGACATCAGTTCACGTACGAGATGGTTGGTCACGTGTGAGACTTAAATACTGGATTACTTGAACTTTGGTCGGGCGTATGAAAAATCCTTCTGGACTACTTTGGCATAAATTCTCGCTCGAGCTATACCCATCTTATGTATGATTAAAGATTGTTTACATAAATTTAAGAGATTATGTTTATGTTAGGGTTTAGAAATATGTAGAGAAAGTTGAATAAATAAAGGAATGGATGATTTTAAGTAGAATTAGGTTAGAATATAAGTTAATAGAGCTAAAGCTATGAATTTTGAATAGTGTTTATATTTTAATGAGCATGAATGATGGTAGGGCAATAAGAGGAAAGGAAAGAGGAGTAAAAGATAATAGAGGAGAAGTGAAAAAGAAGAGGCAGAAGGAGGTTTAGTACTTTAACCTTGAAAATCCAACGTTTTCGTAAATAATCAATGCATGTTATATTTTGTGTCTTAAATTAGCTATTTGAACATATATATATGTTGGATGAATTATTTGATGTAGGGATTGCAAAATTTTAGTTAACTATAGTTTGCTTGTAAATCACCATTTACGGCAAAACTTCGACGAATTTTTAAACTGTCTTCAAAAAGAGTATTTGAAAAAATAGATATTATATTTTTCATATATGAATATAGTAGAGTTTTAAAAATATATATTGGAGTTTGAAAAGAAGTTTTGGTGCATAAATCACCTTGATGGCCAAACCACCCTAGTGTTTTTGGCAGAATTTCTCTTTTCAATAAATAAGCCTTTTCCAGTATTTTCTCTATGAGATTTTGGGTAGCATTTCAAATGAGATCTGTTGATATATAAAAGAGTATATTTCTTGACTCAAAACTTATTCTTGATGAAATATATAAACAAGTAAACTAAACTTATTTTAGGAAAATATTCAAGTACTTAGAATGGCTTAGGTATCTTAAAGATCAGAAATTTTTTTTTTTATGATTCATGAAAGAAAGTTTATTCATTTGGTTTTGTAAATAAGTTTTTCAAACATTGCAATGAAGTATGAATTAGAGATTAATGTTGCGTTGATGCAATTTATATTGAAAAAAAAAATAGGGTACCATCGATATCTAGTTAAACACTTGTATATCCAATTAAATATATATCCAGTGACTGCAATATGCTCTACTTAGGATTGGTTGAACTAGTGAGATAATGATATGATGCATTATATACTTTTGCAGTACTGGCCATTTCTATATAGACTTTGGCGATGACCGTTGAGATTATGACTTGAGATTAAGTAGCTTGGCTACTTCATACAAACATACAGTTATACAGATCATATAGTTCATACAATTGCCTTATCTCTATGTTCACCTATATGCCTAGTAGAGCTACCTAAACAGCAAAGTTAAATGAATACGATTATCTTGCTTATTTTGTTTATACGTTGATATATTTTATGATTATTTTTGTTATGTTTTCAAATACTTTTAGTTTTAAATTATATTATTTTTCAATAATTAAAGTACCTATTGAGCATAATTTGCTCAGTAAGTTAACTTGCAGCTTGTAGAAAGAGAAGTATAAGCAGTAGAACCGGTGTAATAGCTCAAGCCAGCTAGCCAAAAACCATATTTTGGGTAGTTATCCAATCAATTAAATACAGTAGTTGGCATAACCTAATTATCTAAATTATGCTAGATATTAGGAGTTTATACGTAAATTAATTACTAAAATTCTGTTTACGCATAAAGTAGCAAATGTATTAATAGTAGCATAAGTATATACTTTATTATTGTGCTTGATGGTGATTGTGATTGAGTTGGTTGTGTTGATTGATAAATTATGATTGATTGAAGATGAAAATGGTTTAGATCTTGAGAATACAGGTTATGTCGACACTTGGGATAGTGAAAATACAGAGGAGATTTTGTCAAAATTTTCGCAGAAATTTTTTTATGAGAAACGAATGCAATGTAATAAATAGGTGTAGTCCTGATAATGGGTTTATTTAGGTAAGCCTATAAGGGGCGCTACAAAATCACAATCAATAAAAGATTCACTATTAACTATCTTACCCAAGATAGTAAAATTATTAGGAGTTGATCATATACTTTATTAGGAAACAAACCATTTTTTAGACCTAAACCATAAATATCGTCACCTAGAAGACCATCAAAAAGACCTAGAACTATCTTATCTTCTTCTCAACCTAAAAAGAAAAAAGTGCTTCCAAGACACTAAAAAAGATTCTTAAGTGGGTTGAGAAAATTTGAGACAAGCTTGGAGTTATGTGCAGTGATGTTTCCTCTTCCAATGGTGATTCTTCCCTTAACCACACTTCTTCTTCTTCTTTCGACCATAACAAATTTACCTTTAAAGTAAGAAGAGTTGGTTCATCTAGTGGTGCCCTAGTCATCCATGGTCCTTCACAAAAAGATTGAAGTTTTAGAGTTTATATTTTTTTCAAAGTTTTATATACTTTCATGTTTTGAGATATTTTTTTTATGCTATTTTTAATTTCCAATTTCCTTTGTAATATTTTATTTTTTTAATGAAATTTGACTAGCACGTTCTTTTTGATTTTTTTTTTCTAAAAGGGGAGAAAAACTTTAGTTGTAATTACTTAAACTTTAATTTGTGTTTAAATTTAAATTTATTTTGAATATGCACAAATTAGAGGAGCTAAATATTTTCATGTATTAAACATATTCATGCATTAAACTTACACACTTTGTACTTAATCTTATCCATCACAAATCAAGTTTTGTCAAAAATCAAAAAGAGAAAGATTGTTGTTCTTGGAATGCCAAAATTCCGTTTGTTTTGAGTATTTGACCAAGTTACTTAAATTTGTGATTTACTAATTTTGTTTTAAGTGTTGTTCTATCAAGTTTGTGTTTGACCTCGGGCGTTACTAACTCTTTTAAAACCAATTTATGTTAGAAGTGGCGTTTACATTTGTCTTAAAGCGTATGCTTACACATAGAGCCCACGGGTTCCATTGAAAATCATGGGACAATTGATGCACCGAATAATCTCCCTCTCAACAATTGCTTCCACCAGTAATTGAACCTGTGACCTTTGGCTCTGATACCACTGTTAGACTTCAGGCACTGCCAACTCTTCTAAAACCAACTGTTGTGCGTAAAGTACCAAAATCCCTTATTTTGATTATTTTGACAAACTAACTTGAATTCGTGATTCACTAATGTTTTATTTAGTGTTTAGGTGTAATATTAGTAAGCACTAAGCCAAACAAGTGAAGATGATCTCTTAAATACTTGCAAGTACATGATGACTCTGTTTTCAGCAAAAGCATTGCACACACGAAGCATATAGAACATGTTTGTATCCCGCCCGTAACTGTAGCATAAGTTCTAGAAGGATTTGCGAAATTATTCTGCGTGCATGACACCAATGCCTCCTTGTTCGTAACGCGCATGCGACTGTAGAATTCAGAAGGATTTGGAAATTTTAACGCGCTCATGAAGATTGCGGATGGCTCATGATGAATACATCAGATGATCGTTAGAAGTTTGAAAGCGTGACCATCGCTCACGCGATGGGACTCCCACTCGCGACCATACCGAAAGTCAGACTCTAATGGCTAGTACATTAAATACAGCCATACTCTAATGACTGATACATTAAATGTAGCCATACTTTTATAGGTATCCGTTCTGGACCGTTATGAGGATTATATGAGGAGTCGTGCTCGCGACCCTTTTGTAGAAAAATAGAGTATTTTTTATTTCAAGTACAAAATGGCTGAAAACTTAAATGTGGGTATAAATACCCCTTCAAACAACCATTATGAGGTGAGAACAACTATCGAGCAATTAATTTTCAACAACCTCATTCATTTCATCTTTAATTAATTTTTGTAGTCAAATTTGTGAGTTGTTAGTTGGGTGAGCAATAAACCCAACATTTATTATAAGTGTTGTAGTTTGAGAGTGTTCTTGTAAACTCTAGTTTGTTTGTAAAGTTTGGAGTGATATACAAACTCTAAGTTTGAGGTGAACTTGGTAAAATCTCATTGTAATTTTTTTGGTAATTAGTGGAACCCGGTTCAAAGAAGAATCGGAGAAGTGAACGTAGGCTTGAGATTATAGCTGAACCACTACAAATTCTTCATTGTCTAAAAATTTTCAACATCCAACTTCTGCATCAATTTTAATTAGTCAACAAATTCACCCCCCCTCTTTGTTGCCATAAAGGCCTACAGTTTGAACTCAAATAAGTTAAGATGAATCATTGACTTGCTAAAGAATTGAAGATACTGACAAAATCCATGAGGTAGCGTATACTACCTTAGTGTCTTGCATGTTACGTGCTTTAAGAAAAATCAAAGCAGAAGGACTAATCTTTCTCACACGCTACATGGGATGTCTCGCACGATAAAAGTGCCAAAACAGTGCTGACCCCAAAAAAGGAGTTTGTCTCACGCGCAACACGTTCTACTAGGTCACTACTTTGGTAGTTGGTTTTTCATAACCACTACATAATGCACGCTATCTCTTTGTCTCGCGTGTTATGTTGCTTTCATCAGCACCAACTGTTAAATCATTAAATGCAAAGCTAATTCAATAGGAAGCCATTTCAAATAACCGTTGAGATATGTCAATCAGTGGTAGCACACACTACCTTATTGTCTCGCATGCTACCTAAGTAAAAACAGAGGCAGATTTCAATTCTAAAGAGTAACGGTTATAATCATCAAATTAGGTATAAATACACCCACCGATAATCATTATGAGGTTGAACAGTCAGAATTTATCAAAGGGCTTTCATTATTCTAAAATACCTCTCATTCAATTTATCTTGTATTTACTTCTTGTTAGTTTGTTAATTGAGCGAGCATTAAACTCAACACTTGAGTATGTTGTTAGTTTTGAGTGATCTAAAAACACTACTTGTTAAGTTGTAAGGTTTAAGTGTAATCCTAAAATACTAAGTTAAAAGTTTTCTTAGAAATGCTCATTGTCATCCTTGTGGTTAGTGAAATCCAATTATTGAGGGAATTGGAGAAGTGGATGCAGGATTTGTTAATATCCGAACCATTATAAATTTCTTTTCTTCCTTCATCTTTCAATCCAATCACCAAATTCTGCACCTAGATTTTTAATCTTTAACAATTTATGCCCCTTTTTAGTTGCCAAAAGGCCAATAAAATTCAGCTCTACACCAAGAGAAAACTTATAGCATTCAAGATATGTACAATGTCACTCGAAAATTCAATTTTTCTTCCTTTTTACCTCTCTTACACGCCTCACCTTCCACAAAAAGTGAAAAAAATAGTTTGATTTTGGACAATAATGTTTCTTTAGCTAATTATTTTTTATGATTCGATTTCAGGTTCATAGCAATTTCCATCCAACTCAAATCGGAATGAGTTCTTGGCATTCAGGTAAGTTTTCTTAACAAGTTCTTGAATTCAATTCTCTTGTCATTAATCACCAAAATACCAAAACTTAAATCCCCCAATACAGTGTTATTAAACGACAGGTGTCTCTGATTCTGAATTCAAATCAGGTATGCAGATATGCGTGGAGTTAATCCTCTCAACGGGCCAAATAAATTGGAAAACACTTTTTTTTCCTTTTGCTGTTGTTTTATTTTGTTTCGCAATTAGTCTTTGTAGAAAAGTTGATCCCCGTTGAGGAGAGAACCCATTAGTTGCATAAACTTGTATTGAACCTCATGAAAATAGAGATGAAGATCTTTTATTTTTATTTTTTCTAATTCCATTGTTATGGAATTCAAGTAATTGTGTGATAAGTTGTAATTATTAAGATGGATTTATTTTCTTGTACTAGATCGGTTAATTATTTGTCTTCCCATAGTTTGTTTGATTTATTTTTTATTTTTTTTTATTTTGTTACTATGACATGATCTTAGGATAGTTATTTATTTATTTATTAAAATTTGTTTTCTTTCAAAATTGTCATCCTTATTATTTTTCTTAAAAGTCATAAAAATTATTTTAGTTTAACCCACATATGAAAACTTAATATCTGAATCCACTATAGTTCAAGGTAGTGTTTTTTTACAAAAATTAGTTTTTTTTTATCATTTTATTAAATGGAGTATTTTTTTTTGCTTCTGAAAATTAGGTTTTCTTTTATTATTTTCCTAAAGTAAATATATTAAGATTTCAAAAAATTTCCTTCTCGTTTAACATGAGCCCCATTTTCTAAATTTTAATTTTTTTTTCTTTAATTGACAAATTTTAGGCTCGTGTTCACACAATTAAAATAAAAAATTTAGCAAAATAAAAAAAAAGGGATAGGGTCTAATTTTAAATATGTAGGGAAAATCTTTAAAATGTGGCCGGCTAATATTTCATTGGATGAAAAAAAAAACTTATATTTGTGCCTTAGTTTTTTATTTTATTTTTTTATACAATACAACATATTTATTAACTAGTCTTTTATGTATGTGTGTTATAGGATAATATTCATTTTTAGATATTATTTTTTATTATTATATTCTTTATTGTTTTAAATGGCATAATTATAGAAATTTATTATTATTATTTTAGTATGTCTAGGAGATAGATTATTTACGTTTAAGTTTTTATATATTTTACTTTCACCAATGACGAGTTAATTTTATGTTTTAGAAAAATAGACAAATTATAATTCTTTATTATTGATTTTTAATTTTGAATGTTTTTTTTAGTTTTCTATACTATCTATAAAAGTATAAATAAGGGAGAACATTTATCCCAAAAAAGCTCCTGCTAAATTTTATTATTGACCAAAATAATTTTTTAAAATCGATTTTGATTGTTGATACCATTATCCTATTCTAACTTAAATTTTGTTTAAAAAATTTGTTGCTACATATTTAATGATATCTCAGAGGCTAAAAACAAGATATTAAACCGAGCTATGGTCCACTTTGAGTTAAACTAGATAACCGATCCCTTAAGAGCCAATCCTGGAAACAAGAGAAAAGATAGGGTAATGCCGTAGCAACCACTTCGATGCTTAAGTTAGACAGGGGATTGTCCAATATTTCTGGAAAAGAGTAGAGAGAATAGAAATATTACCCATAAATAGTGAATCATTGAGGTATTTATAGTGAGGACTTCCTGATGGTTGCTTGTACGTCATCTCGCCAGAGTGGTAATAGCAGTGCAAAATCCGGAGCCCATACTGGAAGTACGGGTTGTCAAAGTAGAGTATGGATTGCCTAGCCGGTCACCCATACTGCGGGTAATGATTACTGGAGGTATGGTCTGTGTTGACCAAATAACGATCCCTGGGTGTCCTACGGACATCGTCCTACACGCATGTGGTGTTAGACATCTTATGCTGGTTTTAAAGATCATCGGTTGTCCGATCTTTGCTAAACTGAGAAGATGTTACCGATCCTGAGCCTTCTTTGATCCCCTATAGAGCCTTTATAGCATTGTGGTTCGTCTGGTGTTGACCTCTCTATGGGCCATATCATCACATGTCCCCCATCAAGTCCCTTAGTCAAAGATTGAGGGTTCTTCTTTATGTCGATCTCCACCTGAGTCTTTGGAGCTTGAACCGTTGATAGGCTTTATTTCATGCATTTAAAGTGGACGCCGTCAGCGGGCTCCACGTAGCCCACGATCCATTAAGGCGAACCTCTGAATTTTTAGGCAGGATCTTTCCCGCCCATGATCACTGCGCGACACGTGGTTGCCTTAAGGGGAACGACACTTTGGTTTTTGAACCATTGCCTTCCCCTATAAATACCGAGTTTTCTTTTATTTTGGAACTTTGTTTGTTATTGGTGCGCTAGAACGATCTTCTGCAAAATTCAAATTTCTTCAGTTTGATCCAGTATCTTCCTAGCTCCACCCCCCTAAACAGTAGAGATCCGTTATTTTCTCAATTTAGTTTTTTAAGTTGTTAGATACTAGATCTTTTCGGTAGAAAAATGAGTGGCCAGAGTGATTTCCAGAACTGATCAGCACCATTCGACCCCCAGTTCTCCAATGAAGACCAATCCAACGAGTATGCTTCAGTCAATATCAAAGAAGAAATATCAGGAACTAACTGTCAAGCTGAAGGGGCATCTACTTCAGGGAGGCCATACTGCTTTGTGGGTGAATCTGAGGAGTCTGATGAGATTCCGTTGGGACAATGGAGGGATTGATGATCTTTGGTTGTTCATGCGCTTCCAAGATTGGCCGAACTATTAATCATTGTACCGGTTTCAACTGGTACTGGGCATGGGGTAGGCGTTTCACAGGTGACCGGTCCTTCAAGAGGAGCAGGTGGGAGTAAGCCTCATAGGCCGATGCCAAAACATAAGAAAGAACCTCATCAGACATCTGCTGTTGGAGAGATCCTAAGCCAATTAAGCCTTGCGGATGCGAAGGAGATCACTTTCTACTACAACATCCCCAAGGACTATGTTGTGTCCTTATCCGATTGTAGTGGTGGCGCCGACCAAACTCCCCCAGGCGATGGCAGGATCATATATGTTAAGGATTTGGCATCGGGGTTGAGATTCCTTATGACAAAGGTGGAGATCAATTTTCTGAACGCGTACAAGATTAACATCGCCCGATTGTATCCAAACTCATGGAAAGTCCTTCGTGGGTTGCAACTTCTTGCATCTGCATGTCTAAAACCTTTCATCTTGAATGTATGTGAGGTACTGCAGCTCTATAAGATAGTTCTAAATAAGAGGTTCGACCATCTCCACTTGTAAGTTGAGCAAAAAGTATTCAACCTGCCATTGTCCTTGAAGAACAAGTGGAAGTTCCAATACTTTGTGATCTCCCATCCGTTACTGGCTGATGTTCCCAGGGAATGGAATAGGGATGTCGTATTAATAAAGGCCAAGGATCTTCCTCCTTTGGATCGTAGTGAGAAGAAGCATGTGAAGAGGCTGCTTAATATGGTATCCGATGGCCCCTATGACGCAAAGCACATAACGGAGCACTAGTATCCATGGGTGATGCTTGATCATAAAGGGGAACGCCTGAACCCGAGCAGTGGTAATGACTCTGCTTCATGGTTTAAGTTCAATCTTTGTACTGATCGTAACATCATTTTGGTTATTACAGGTATGACTGGAGTTCAGGCAAGATTGTCAGCTCTTGCAAAAAAGAGAGCGGACAAAGCAGTGACAAGGCAAACTAGCCAGAAAGATAAATGCAAAGGGAAAGAGCCCCAAGTTCAGAGAGATGCAGCTCTACAGTCAAGAGTACCTCTCCAGCCGAAGAAGTTACTGCCCAATTGGTCCTGCCCCAACTCAGGCAAACCCGGCATTGGGCTCTCAAGTCGAACAGCCTGCACCAAAGCCAAAACGACAGAGGATTGATCATCCAAAAGTGGCGGAGGGGGAAGGTTTGTCCATAACGGACTATGCCAGGGAGAAGTATGGGGATAATGCTACACTCGGGCATCTCCCTCTAGCGAAAGACATAGGTAGGTTGATATTGCTGCCTCTTAACAAGAAGAGGCTTAAGGAGATGGGTCGATCAGACAGAAGAGCCCTTGGGCTCAGATTGCTTGAACGTATAACAGTAATTACTAAAGTATCATATAATGAGAATTTTTATTTCAAATGGCCGAGGTCTTACAAACTGAAGCGATGATCATGACGATTGAGCTCGGTGAGGCTTACAAGGAAGTGGACAAACTTGAGCAAGAAAGGGATGAGCTCCAAATAAGAAATAACGAGCTGATATTAGAGATGGCCAAATATGAAGATAAGTTTGGCGAGCAAGCTTCACAGCTTCAAAGAAAAGATGCAGAACTCAAAAGAATGGGTGCTGAGCTTGAAGTTACGCACGGTCAATAGAGGACCGTGAGGTTTGCATGGGAGGCGGTCAAGAAAGAGCTTGCCCTTGAGAAGATCGCCTCAAAAAAGGTGGTGGATGACATTGAGCTGAGGAGCACAGTTTAGTTGCTTAGTTTTCGAGACTAGCTAGTAAAAGAGGTGAGGAAGCTTGGATGGGAGGATATTGCTAATGCGATATCTACAATTGAACCAGGTCCTGAGATCTATGAGATGCGGCCTTCAGCTTTTAATGTCGAAAGTGAAGAGAATGAGGGTGATTGCCCTATTGATCAACAAAGTGGGAACAATCATGCAGAGTTGGAAGGGCAACATGCAGATCCTCCTGAGCATAACCAGGAAGATCTTTATGAGCACTTTGGAGATGAGCATTGTGATCCTCCTACTGACCCTGCCGATGGCCAAACAAACGATTATGTACATATAATAAATTAGGGCCTCCTCCTTGTTATTTCAAGTTGTATGTTTTTTTTTGGGTAATGTCAGAGCATCACCGGCTCGTCTTATCTGTATTTATATTTTTTGAAATGACATGGACTTCTTTCAATTTAATTTACATCTTGTATAGTGCTTTGTGATTGATATCTTATTTCCTGAAAAACTAATGTAGCATAAATCTTTAAGTCAAGAAAACCATTTTCCTGTTGTTTATGGGAAGAATGATCCCTATATCATATTCATCCATTTGTTATGTAAATAAATTATTGATAGGTGATCTATAGGTCGCGTATAACCATTGGTAACGTGAATTGTGAAAGGACAATCATTTGATTGTGCTCAGTCACTGGCGAACTCAATCATGATGGGACGATCTATGGACCATACTCAATCACTGGTGATATAATTCATGAAGGGACGATCAATGAATCGTGCTCAATCACTGGTGATATAATTCATGAAGGGACGATCTATGGATCATGCTCAATCACTAGCGAGCTCAAAGGAAGGATGGCAAAAGGGCCATGTTTATCCTTTAGTTGTTTTATGGAGGAAAAGTCTGGGTGCAATTATTGTTATGAGGGTGCATTGCAATCAGAGTGTAGAAATAAGTTCCTGAAGCAATCATTTTATTCAAGTTTCCAAGATCAGTAGATGCACCGAGCGATCCCAACTAAGTTGGCACCCTTGTAGCACCCTCATCATCTCTGTGGACTTCAAAAAAATTACATTAAAATATGGTAGAATTCAAAGAATAAAATACAAATACATTGCTAGTAAATCTTCAGATTATCTGAATTCCACGAATGAGACTGGATCTTCCCTTTCATATTCTTAAGTCGATAAGCCCCAAGTTCTAAGACTTTGTTGATTCTGAAAGGCCCTAACCAATTAGATTGTAACTTGCCAACTCCCGCATTGCCTTTAGTGATTTCTGCCTTCTTTATCACAAGGTCCCCTTCATGGAAAATGTTCTATATCTGACCTTTCTGTTATAATATTGGGCGACCTTTTGTCTATATGAGGCTGCTAGTTTATTGGCGAGATCCCTAAGCTCCTCAACTAGGTCAAGATCTGTCCTTTTTTTTATATCTTGATCGACTTCGTCGACGACTTCGACTTTGAAGGATGGCTGACCGATCTTTACCAGAACCACAGCTTCACTTCCATATACTAAGGAAAAAGGAATTTCACCTATGGAAGATCTTGGTGTTGTTCTAAAACTTCAAAGGACGCTGTGTAGTTCATCTACCCACTTGCCCTTTTTGTCGTCCAATCTCTTCTTTAAACCTTAAAGAATTGCCCTATTGGTAACCTCTGTCTGGCTGTTCGTCTGTGGATGAGCTACTAAAGAGAATCAAAGGTCGATGTGCAGCCCTTCACAGAATGAGCTGAACTGCTTAGAATCGAATTATTTGCCATTATCTGTGATGATGATGCTGGGGATCCTAAATCTCACAAAAATGTTCTTGTAAACAAAGTTAGTGACTCTATTTTGAGTGATAGTTGCTACACGTTCAGCTTCGGGCCATTTGGAGAAATGATCAATAGCTACAATAAGAAACTTGCACTGCCTCAAGCCCTTTGGAAAAGGTCCTAGAATGTCAATCCCTATTGGTAGAAAGGCCATATTGCTCCGATGGGTGAAAGAGAAGAAATTGGGACTCTTTGGACATTGGCGTGCTCTTGGCACCTCTGGCATTTCTTTACCATTTCCTCAGCGTTAGCTTTGATGGTTGGCCAGTAAAATCCCTATAGAAGGATCTTCCAAGCTAAGGTAGAACTAGCTTCATGTGCTCCGCGGATCCCTTCATGAATCTCTCATAATACATATTGTCCCCTTTTATCTGGGATGCACCTTAACCATGGGTGGGTCCGAGATCGGCTATAGATATCATCTAAAAAATAGCTGTATTCCTTGGCTTTTCTTATAAGCTTTTCTATCTTTTTCTTGTCTTCTAGTAGCTTACCTTCTGCTAGCCATTGGACAATAGGCTCTATCCAGCTGTCCTGCCATTCGACCATACATAGGTGTTCCCCTCTTGAAGTGGGAAATTCTTGTATGGTCATTGGTATGTTCTTTAAATCTTTCATTCTACCTTGGGCCGCTGCTTTGACAATCTCATTAGCCTCTGATGTCCTTTCTCTTGGAACCTAGACGATGCACCACCCTGCAAGCATCATCTTCTAAGCGATTTCCACATATGGGATCAGCCCATTCTTTTTTACTTTGAAGTTGTCTTGTACTTGATTTACTACAAGTTGTGAATCACTGTATATTGTCAGGTGATCCATCCCAATTTTTCTAGCTAACTTCAGACCATTGAGCAAGGCTTCGTATTCTGTGCCATTGTTGGAGATACCGAATTCTAGCCTTACTGCATATTTGAAAGTTAGTTGATAAGATCCCTTGATGACGATGCCGACCCTAGACCCTTCACTACACTCGGCTCCGTTTACCCACATCTGCCATTTTTCCACAGGACTATTCTGGGGTTTATATACAGTGGTTAGCTCAGCTATAAAATCTGCCAAAACATGGGCCTTCAAAGACTTACGAGGTTCACACTTTACACCGTAAACCCCAATTTTTACTGCCTACCCGGCGATCCTCCCTGATGTTTTTGGCTTTTGCAGGATCTTTTGAAGGGGGAGGTATGTCCTCACAATGATAGTATGAGCTTCAAAGTAATGCTGTAACTTCTGAGTGGACATGAATAAGGCTAAAGCATGCTTCTCTAACTTCGGGTACCATAACTCAGCATCTTGCAAAACTCGACTCACATAATATATGGGGAATTGTTCCCCATCTTCCTCCTTGACTAAGACCGCGGCAACAGTGTCTTCAATGGTAGCAAGATAGATGTATAAGTCCTTCTCTTGTGTGGGTCGACTCAAAAGAGGAGGAGAGGTCAAGAAAGCCTTGAGTTCTTCGAAGGACTTTTGCCATTCATATGTCCATTTGATGGTTTTTAAACGCTTCAGTGCTTTGAAGAAAGGCTGACATCGCCTAGCGGAGCAAGAAATAAATCTTCCTAAGGCAGTAATCCTGCCATTTAACTGTTGGATCTCCTTTATGTTCGAAGGGGGCTTCATGTCTAATACAGCTTTTATCTTCTCAGGATTAGCCTCTATCTCTCTTTGTGAGATCATGTATTCCAAAAATTTTTCTACTAGGACCCCAAACACACATTTCTTGGGATTCAACTTTAGTTTGAAAGATTAGAGGATCTTCAATACCGTTGCTATATCGTTAGCATAATCTTTCACCTTTTCACTTTTGATGATCGTATCATCAACACAGACTTCCACTATCTTACCTATGTGATCCTTAAATATGGCATTGACCATTCTCTGATAGGTGGCCCCAGCATTTTTCAAGCCGAATGGCATCATTTTGTAGCAAAAAGTACCATAATCAGTGATAAAAGCTATCTTTTCTTCATCCTATTTGAACATGGAGATCTGGTGATAACCAGCTTTAGCATCCAGAAAAAAATAAAGTGCAAATCTAGCTGTTGAATCTACCAACTAATCAATGCTAGGTAAGGGATAAGAATCTTTAGGGCATATGCCCTGTTCAAATATGTGAAGTCAACACACATACAATAAGAGCCATTGGGCTTTTTTACTAGCACCACATTAGCAAGCCATTCTGGATATTAAACTTCTTGGATGACCCCACAATCTAGCAGCATTTGTACTTCTTCAGCTATGGCGATCTGTTTCTCTGGAGAATGCTTTCGCTTTCTCTGAGCTATTGGCTTCACAGAGGGGTCAATGTTGAGCTTGTGAACAATGATATTTGGATCAACTCCAACCAAATCTAAAGTTTTCCATGCAGAAGCAGCTTCATTATTTTGGAGGGTCATTGTTATTTCCTTCTTTATGGCTAAGTCCATTTCGAAACCTATTGCAACAACTCCTTCGGTGAGTTTGATTTTTTATGTTTCACCTTTTGGCTCGACCACAATAGGTCTTAGGGGAACATCTTGGACATCAACATGTGCTGCCTGGAATACACCTTTCAAGGTGTTGACATATGCTTGCCTAGCCACTTCTTGGCTTCCTCGAGCTATTGCAAGCCCTTTTAAAGTAGGGATTTTCAAAAATAAGTGGTAGATGCTAGGAACGGCTCCTATCTTGTACAAGTAAGGTCGGCCTAAAAGGAGGTTGTAGGCAAACGGGGATGTTAGCTACCATAAACTAAATCTTGACATCTCTAGTTAACTTATCATCCCCTAACTCCATATGGATTTCAACTTATCCCTTTAATTTAACCGTCTGGTCCCTTATGCCCATCAGAGGGGTTTTTTCTGGCTTCAAGTATTTGGTTTCCGAGTGCATTTTGCGAAATGCATCCGTTGTTAACAAATTTACAGAGCTTCCATCATCCACCAAAATCCACCAAATTTACAATCTCTTGAATTACTAAGGCATCGTTATGGAGGTGTAATACATGTTTTGCATCTTCCTTGGTAAAAGAGATGTCACAACAAGTAGAGAGGTAGGAAGTGAATTGTGGGAGATTTTGCCCTTTCTGCGCAATTGAATACACTTCTCTAATTGCCCTTTTTCTTTTAATTGACCTTTCTCCACTATAACTGCCCCCATGTATAACATTAATCTCTCCTGCGATCTATCTTTCTCTTTGTCTCGGGCGATCCTCCCTTTTGTCATCTTGTCGTTCATCTCTTTTGGCGTCCTTTCGATCTGATTTATTTCTAGAAGGATCGTATTTAGGTTTCTGGACATGACGACTGATCTTAAGTACTCCCCTTTGGATCAACTGCTCAATCTCCTCCTTCAAATGCTAACAATCTTATGTGTCGTGATATCTATCTTGATGGAAGTCATAATATTTGTTACTGTCTCTTTTGGCTTTAGTGGAACTGCTCATCTTAGGGGTCATTTAACATCCTCCCCACTCTTTTTGATCCACGTTAGCACCTCCCTTTGGAAGTGTGCATAGGTGTGAAGTTTGAATTACGGTCATATTCGTGCCTCCGTCCGTCTAACCCTCCATGTCTTCTTTCATAACTGTTCCCATTGCCACCATTTGTAACATTTTTGCCTTCCTTCTTAGACTAATCTTCCCATCTAATTCTATCCTCCAGGCTTTGCAAACCCTCCTCTATCTTGATATGGGTTTGTGCTATAGCCATTACCTCTTAAAAGGAGGTTGGTTGTTTCTTTAATAGCTGGGACTTAAGGTTTGCATTGGAAGTTTTACCCATCAAAGCTAGGTATACCGTCTGATATTATAGGTCATCTACCATGTTCACTTCCTGATTGAATCTATTGATGAACTTGCGCAAACTTTCATTGTCCTTCTGCCTCATCAACAGCAAGTCTGTGGAGACCTTCTTTTGTGCTATCTTCACGACGAATCTGGTTAGAAAAAGCTCTGACATATGTTTGAACGAGCTTGTGGTGTTTGGTTTTAAGCCTTGATACCAACCCTGGACGATGCCTTTTAAAGTTATAGGAAAAAGTATGCACAAGACATAGTCCTGATATGTTTAAGTGTTGATAGCCGTTTTGAACTTGTTGACATGACTTTTGGGGCATGAGGTGCCATCATAATTATCCAGACCACTTGGGAGTTTGAACTTTGTTGGGAAATCTCGAGTAATGATGTTGTTCACCAAAGGAGACTTCGTGGTCTGGTTGAAATTGAACCCTTTTCCCTTGATTCCCATAGTCTTCAATACTTCCTTCACCCGCACCTTAATTTCATTGTTAGTAGGTTTATCTCCCTCATTTTCTGAGTTCTCACCTTCATCCTTCACATGCACAACACTCTTTCCTCTACTTTAAGCATTCATGCCCGATGTAATGACATCCACTCCCTCACTAACACCGATGCTCTTAGGAGTGGTAGGTGCAGCAGGCACCACATTAGCCGCAGAAGGTCCTTGCGCCTGTGAAATTTGGTGAATTTAATGTCTCAAATCCATCATCTGTCTATTGAGATCCAAATAAGCTCCGTAAAGCGTCTGCATAGTCGCTGGATTGTTGAAATATGGAGGGTTTTGACCGATGTCTATTCCAGCACCTCCTCTCTGTGTCTCTATCGCGCTTTGGTTAAGTATGACATTCTCCTAAAATGAGCCCCTGCCTAAATTTGTAGGAACTTCATTAAGATTCATTCCTGGCTCCTTAGGGAATAGATTTAGGCCAAGATTCAAATCAAGATCCCTCATGTTAAATGATGTCAAGTTGTGAAATACTTGGAGATGATGCTACTAAGCCACCAAAGGTGTGCTCCATGCTCACATCACCAAATGATGTCTCAAAGGCTAAAAATAAAAGACTAAACCGAGCTGTGATCCACCTTGAGTTAAACTGGATAACCAATCTGTTAAGAGCCAATCCTGGAAATAAGAGAAAAGATGGCATGATGCCATAGCAACCATTCCGATGCTTAAGTTAGACAGGGGATCGTCCAATATTTCTGAAAAAGAGGAGAGAGAATACAAAGATTACCCATGAATAGTGAATCATTGAGGTATTTATAGTGAGGACTTCCTGATGGTTGTTTGTACATCATCTCGTCGGAGTGGTAATAGCAGCGTAAAATCCGGAGCCCATACTGAAAGTATGGGTTGTCAAAGGAAAGTATGGGTTGCTTGGCTAGTCACCCATGCTGCAGGTAATAATTATTGGAGGTATGGTCTGTGTTGACCAGAGAACGATCCCTGGGTGTCCTACAGACATCGTCCTATACGCATGTGGTGTTGGACATCTTATGCTGGTTCTAAAGATCCTCGGTTGTCCGATTTTTGCTAAATTGAGATGATGTTACCGATCCTAAGCCTTAGCCAATCCCGCTATAGAACCTTTATAGCACCGTGGTTCATCTGGTGTTGACCTCTCTGAGAGCCATATCATCATTTAATATCATTTTTATTATTATAAAGTCATACTTATATCAAGTATTATAAGCTTATTAAATTTTAATGCTAAAATAGTTATATTATTTCTTTTGTAAGGGCTGATCAAACTCAACTTTAGAAAATTTGCAAAAAAACTTTATGATATATTTATAATAAGAAGTTAAAATTTTTATTCTTTTTCGTAAATTTACTTACTTTGTTAAATAATTTCAAGCATCATATAATAGTACATTTAATTAATATAATATTTGACTTCATAGTTTAATAGTAAAAATTAGTACTAGCAATTTAAAAAAAAATTAAAATATAATATAAACAAATTATAAATTTTTTATAGATGATAGTAAAATATCATTTGAATAAATTAAAATTAAAAAAAAATACAATGACAAGTTCAGTGAGCATAATGTTAATTTTTTGAAATCATAATGAAATCTTAAGATTAACATTTAAAATAAGAAAATGAAAGTTGTAAATCTTAAGATTGATTTTATGAAACCATGTCTTTTGAATATTTAGTAACAATAGCAGTTCAGTTATATTTTAAATAGCAGTTTGTTCATATATTGCATAATTTTTTCACATTATATAATAAGTATCTAAGTGTCTTTCTTAGATTAAAAAAAATATAAAAGTTTTCAATATTGATTAAGTATGAGGATTTTAAAATTAAAATAAAAGTTACAAAAATAAATAAAATTATAAATAATTGAGTTAATATAGTGTTTAATTTTATACTTTTATTTATATAATAATTAAATATTTTATAATTATGAGTATAATTACATAAAATTTCAAAACTGAAAAACGAGTATATTCCTACAACGCAAGTAGATAAATACTAGTTAAAATTAAAATGAGTAATTAAATGCAATTACCAAAATTTATCCTTAAATAATTTATATTATTTCAATTCATATTTATAGGTATAGTCTCTTAATGAATACAATTTAATTTCATAATCATATTCTCTTAAGTAATACTTTCCTATTCTCTTAATGAATATTTTTAACTCATATTTATAATTGTATTCTATTCTGAAATATCATTTTTAATTATGTGATTAATTAATATATCCTCCTAAAATTGTATTATAGTAAGATTAATATAAATGCCAATCATCTTCTATTTTTTTTCCAATCATCTTCTATTAATGAATATTATTTCAATTTATATTTTAATTATTTTTTTAACATAGATTTATATTTTAATTATATTATCTTCTTAATTTATATTTATAATTATATTTTTAAAAAATGTTATTATATTATACTATTATATTACTTTCTACAGTAAATGAATGTTCCATCGTCATTTACACTTTTATATATAATATATATACTATAGATTTAATTTGAAATAAATGAGAACTTTGCATTAACAGCCACTAAACCAGAGCTAATAAGCTCCCTCATTACATCCAACCTAAGACTGAAAATGCAAAGAAAATCTCACAATGCAATATTCATTTAAAAAAAGAGAGCAAGCTGCTGAGAATCTTAACATAAGCATGCACAAGCACACACGCACACTCAAAGAGATAGGGTCAGCGTATGGAAGTCGGGCGTTTTATATTACGACAGTAATATGCTTTTCAATTAGACCCATCCTACGCCGCTAATCAAAATGAAAGTTCCTCCAGAGTAATATATATGTGTGTAATGTAGCGACCGAGGTGCAAATGTTAGAAAATGTGTTGTATTGTGATCCTTAATTTACAAATTCAGTGTGACATTAAAAAGGAAAAAGAAACTTTTGCAAATTTGATAGGGAAGTAACGTTGGTTGAGTCATGGGTTAGATAATTAATTGATGGTTGGTAGAAGGATGGTAGTACGGGGCAGTTGTTAGTTTCTTCACGCTTTTTTATTTAATTTTAATTTTGAAATTTTAATTAAAAATAGTTTTTGGAGTTTTTATTGCAAAAATGAAGAGATAGGTTACCTACCACTCCTCTCTTCCTCGTTTCTCCTCCTCTCACTGCCTATCCATTTCCTGTACAACAAACAAACACCATTTTTCTTAGTCCTCCCAAAAAAATAAATAATTTCTTTATTATCAATATCATTCTTGGTTTAATTAATTAATGTGCATGCTTTAATTAATTACAAACCTAAATTTAGAGGAGGCTAATCCTACTTTTCTTTTCTTTTTTAAAAAAAAAATATTAATTATAATCAAACCATTTAAAAATTTAAAAAAAATTAAAAAATAGCTCACATAAGAGCATCCGTCAGAATAAATGAAAAATAGTACGGTTACATCTCTCACAGCGAAATACTATCTTAAAAACTTAGAAACTCAAGAAAATTGATTGATAGAGAGAGCAAAAACACCATTTAGGTCCCCAAAATTATTGTAATCATAAATAAATTTTAGTATTATATTGAAATATCTTTATATTTGGAATCTACTGAACTAACAAGCTCTTCCAACCGCATTTAAAGATATTTTCTGTTAAGTACCTGTTATATCATTTCAAAATTCTCTCTTATCACTATGTTCTCAACTTCAAATTGGATAAAGAGGGCATTATTCCAATGTATGATTGAGGGCAATTTGGCCTTTTAATTTAGTCAATCAATGGGAAAAAAAACATTAACAAAATTTGAGTGTTTAAAACGCAAAATGTATTATTAAGAAAGTTTGAACAAACTAGAAGGGGCAAAAGGGTGGCTAATTGAGTTTAATATTAAGGGAAAAAAAAATTAGTATCCGAAAGTCAGTTGAATTTTAAAAAATTGCAAAAATGATTGGTTAGCCAACGAGGACTAGATTAATGAAATCAAATCTCCTAAATTAGAGCAGGTGCATGCCATAAAATTACCGTTTTCAGAATAAGAGCCTGCCAAGACCCCTATTTTCCATGAAAAGATGGCTAATCACAAATAAATCAATCACAAAAATTTTTAAAACAAAACACCGATTAATTAAAATTATAATCAGCTGTTTCAACAGTATATACTCTATTTATACTTATATAATCAATTAATAATCATACAGATTAGAGGAAAATTAAAAAAAAAAAAACTGACATTAATTTGAGTCTAATTAACAATAATTCCTTTCACATTTGTTTCTGCTATTTCATTTCCAAGCTTCTATAATCCAAAACACCACTTTTCATGCCCAAGAAGTCATAAGCAGAGTTATTAGTTCCGCTAGTAGAAGCCATGTGACAGGCGCAATCTTTACTGTTCTGTAAACCCAACCTACAAGCAAAACATAGACCTCTACTCCCTCCGGTCTTCAATGGCTGTTCCGGTGCTTGGCTTTGATAAGGGAGACTGATTTTAAGATCAAGATTCAAGTCTGGGCACTTTTCGTGAAGTGGGTGGTCTTCTTCTTCTTCTTTACAAACAGCAACTGGACTGGGACTGACATTCGTGTTACTATCAGCATTATTTTCTTGTTTAACGTTGGAAAATGATATCGTCGTGGCCGCCGCCGGCGATTTAGTTGCGGCGACTGTTTCTTGGGGCGGGTCGTTTAGTGGGCGGTGAGTTGCAGGATCTATTCCTCTGTTTAAAAGCTTACGTCTTATGTGTGTATTCCAATAGTTCTTTATCTCATTATCCGTTCGTCCGGGTAATCGGCCGGCGATGAGAGACCATCTAAACACAAAAACGAAAAAAACATTAATTAGTCCCAATACAAATGAAGGAAAAAAAAAATGGTAGGCCAAAAAAGAGCAAGATTTATTACTTGTTGCCAAGGAGGCTATGGAGTTTGATGATGAGTTCATCTTCCTCATCAGTAAAATTCCCGCGTTTAAGGTCAGGTCTCAAGTAATTAATCCAACGAAGTCTGCAACTTTTACCGCAACGAAGAAGACCAGCAGCTTTAGGAAGAGAACGCCAACAGCCTTCGCCATGAGCTCTAATATAAGAAATAAGCCGATCGTCTTCTTCTTTAGTCCAAGCTCCTTTGTTGGTATGAGCTTTTTCGCAGCAAGGAGACCTTCCCATTTTGGAACAACAGTGCTGTATTAGCGTTCTTATTATAGTATGTGTGTTTGAATGAATTAAGAGTGAAAATGGAGGAGTTTATTTGTAGTTAGGATTTTGGAGTTAGCTGCAACATTAAGGCCGGCCCTTGAAATGAGGTTTTTATATAGGCTTTTGACTGATTTAGAGGGGATTTAGAAGGGTGAGAGCGCTTTTACGTGCATACGGGTCTGGGTCTTATCCTACTCGAATTCGGATTAATAGGCTGTAACATGGTTAAATATAAAAAAAAAAAAAGGAAAGAGGTTATTACTATTAGCTATAATGCTTCTAGATGTGAGTTGGTGAGACAGGTTAGAGAGGAGTGGCTGGTGATGATATTGGCATCAATCATATATAATAAGTTAAAAGGACATTAACTATAGGTAACCTTCAGGTAGGTGTAAAGTAAGGTATATTAAAGTATAGGCAAGAAGACAATGTTGATATTGTACAAATTTGCCCTCCTTTCTATATTAAATAATTTAATTAATTGTTTTAGTTATCTCTCAAAATCTTCCCCAACTCATCACTAGACAACACATACCGGAATTCATGTTCAGCTTGTAATATATATTATATATATTGTATTTCTATTATATTATGTTAAAAATTATGGTCCACCTTAGTATATTTTATATCTTCTATCTTACCAAACACTCTTGCTTCTATCACTGCCTCTACCTTCTAACTAAAAATTGTCTAAATTGTACATTTTCTAATATACTTCTAGATCAACTATTCATGTGTGTTGTTGCATCCAGAATTTTTGCAAATTAAGTAAACTATAGGGTGCCATTTTCTCAACTTAATTTAATTTCTATTTTCAGGCTCTTGTTTCCATCTACTCATTAATTTTTAGATTACTAAGTGGGATACAAATTTTGAGAAAATTAACTTAGTGTTTTAAGTAAGTTAGCTGAGTGGTTATCGCTCAGCAGAGTTGATAAACAATGTGTCCAAGTGGACAGAATCCGAATCCCCTCACCATTCACCATATTTGTATGCGCGACTTATATCTACATTAAAAAAAAAAGTAAGTTAGTTGTGGTGGGCATTTGGGAAAAAATAAAAAAGAAAATCAAATGGTTTGGCTATTCTTGTGCTCATGTAAAGAGATGGTAGTTGTGGTTCTTTATTCTATTGGTACACTACACTATCATGCATGAGAGAGAGAAAAGAAAAAAGAAACAAAAGGGTACTTTTCCTTCTAGAAGAGTTGGGTTCAAGAAATGATGATAAAAGAAAAAGAGCTAAAATAGTAAAATCAAAAATTAAAAAAATGAGAAGAAGATATGAATTATGAATGTGGTTCTGGTTGTATGTGGGCTTTGGTTCACCTTCCACTTTCCCTTTTTTTTTAAAAAAAAATTTAACCCCAGCCTTGTGGTGCAAGTTTAGGCCACAAAACAAAAGGAGGTCTAAGGATGAGAGTTTTTTTTTTTAACCAAACTTTAAATTAGAAAGAAACAAATAAAAGTTGTAACGCTATTTTATTTTTCTTTTAATTTTTTTTAAGAATATATAAATTTTCTTTAAACAAGATTAATTTAAATTCTGATTTATTGTATGTATTGTAAATACATTTGCTATTAGATTGTATTTTGGTGTACAACATCTAGTATTTTAAATAAGTCATTTTCTATGTATATTTCCATAAAAAATTAATTTAAATTCGCCGATTTGTAGATATTTCAAAAGATGGAACATTTTGGTCAAAGTGTTTAATGTTTTTAATAAGCAGGGATCGAACTACTACCTTTCGTTGAGTCAGGAAGAGCTACTACCAATCTACAAGCGCTACTGATTGAGGATAGGAAGGTTTATTTCAACTTTTTTTTTGTGGATATCTCTCTCTCCCTCCTCCAACTTGTTACCCACCACCACCACCACCACCACCATTTATACATCAAGTGGATGATTTCATGGGCATAGAAGTTGCTGTCAAGGCCTAGATATCAAGTTGTGCAATTATATGTGTACATTTTCACCTACTTTTTCACCCTTTCTGACTCTCCCCTCACTTTGATGTTGAAACTGTTTTATGATTTTATTCCTAAAAAAGTGCTTTTTTTTTCCTTTTGTTTTCGCTACCCTCCTAAGCTTATCCATATTACTTTCAGAAATTAATACAAAAGAAAATATACATTAGAAAAAATTTCATATATTTATTGTTGCATCACAATCATTAATTCTAAATCACTTTGTTCTAATAATGCTATTACAAATAATGCTATCGAACACTAATGCTAATAAGTTTTTATCCAACATCTTTAAAGATCGCGTTCTGTATTTGAACTAAAAGCATTTCATGTATTATTTCTTTTAACGTTCATCAAGATCTAATTTTTAACCGCTCACCAGTAATAACTACATACTATATATAGTTGACTACTAAAAAACAACTACTAATTACCAAATAATATGTTTGAGTTAACTAATGTGGTTAATTTAGTCTTTTATTGTGAGAGTGGATGAGACTATAAGTGCAATTCGTCATCATATCATATCTCAAATTTTGCATTTTTCAAAAATTAGACTGCCCTATACTACATAGTTCACACAGAGAAGCACCCAGTATTATATAGTTCATAATGTTTATTGTGCTATATGTATCTTCATGTTAATAAATAAAAAATAATAAGCTAAGAAATAACTTGCCATATCCAGCCTTCATATCCGAAAGAAAAATGGCTAAAAAGCTTAAAATTTCCTTGTACAAATTAAAAATGGAATAGCAAATTCCATACCTCTTAAGTACAATTAAAGCTAAATGAAATGAAATAGAAAAAGATCATAAAAGAAATACCTAACATAAAATATAAACAATAATAATTATTAATGGTTGCTGGTTGAATTAGATGGAACTCATCATCACTGTCAGTTAGGTTGATTTAACGCCATTGATTGGGTTCCAAAGGTCATTATTTCAAACGGTTTGTTCTACAAATACACAAACAAGCACATGGCTACCCTTTTAAAAAGTGGGGAAAAACATAACCAAATACACAAAATAGACACTATCTTTGGAATAATTCTACACCAAACTGTATGTATGGATGAAAGAATTGGGGAGGAGAAAGAAATTAAAGAAAAAAAAAAAAAAAAGAACGTGTGGTGATAGCCAGCAAAGCAAGCACGTGGAGGTCATGTGCTTAGGTACTAAGAAGTATCGTAATCGTGGGTATGTCCTAAAAACTCTTACCTACCTCTCTGGTTGTCCTTCACGTGTGGGACTCCTCAATCTTAGCTCTACTTTTTCAAATTAAATTGAATTGAACCCTTTCATTTTACTGCAATTTTCTTCTCTTCCAAATCATTTCTTTTTCCTTTTGATTATTAGATTAGATAATGTGCAAGGGAAGGAATTAGAAATATGTCTCTAAATAAACATGGACCTACTCATCTACCCATATCTTGCTTTAGTCTTTCTTTTGTTTCTTTTCACTACCAAATTTTAAAATTTAAAATTCAATTTCCACTTATTTGAAGATAAATCATTTCCAGGAAGGTAAGCTACAATGTGGAGATATGTCGTTTTCTTCTTGCTGTCCAAACAACTAAAAATTCTGTTCTTTTCTTTCCTTACCAATGGTAAGACACAGATTTAATCAAACTAGTCCATAAATAAATTATATGAACATTTCCCAATTCCAAAACCAGCAGAATACTACATTTTTTAATAACAACGAAAAGTTTGGAATTCGAGTATTGAGAATGCAACTGAATTAATAGTCCTGCCTGTATCGATTTCAAATTAATCAGCGCCCATGCTTTGGTGTTCGAAAGCAGCTCGGTTAAATAAAAGAAAAAATAATGGGAATTGTATTATGATCCTTTTGTTTTATTTGACTGGAGCAACATGGGTTTTTCTTTTTTTAATTGGCTATTAAAAAAAAGAACACAGCTTTTAAGATGGGATGGATTCTGTAGATGCATTAGAGAAAAAGCACTGCATAGATGTCGGTAAACATTGATCATAACAGAAGCAGATTTATTAACAATGAAAGGAGAGTTGAAAATTAAGAAAGATAACGAATCATGGATGAGTTAAGGTGCGCTGACTTTTTTAAGGATTCCATGTTTTCAGGAATCAATGAAAAGTAGAGCTAAAACATAAAATATCAGAGAATCCTAAGATTTCACATTAAACCTGGGATCAATTATAGCATTACAGTTTATCTAAAAAGTCATAAAAAAAACAACTCCAAACTTGATTCCAAGTGGAGCCTCCATCGTTTTAAGGAAAGTCAAGAGATTACAAAGCAGGAATCTAAATCATATGTACACATCATTTCCCATTAGAATTTAAGCAAAATAAATTAACAATTTGGGAACTATTAAGTTGCTCCACAGCCATAATCTGTTGTTCGCTTAAATTCAATAGACTATCATAAATGTGAAGTATAATTTTGTTCATTATTGGTACCTAAAAATTGTATCAAACAGTAATATAGGTTACCCATTCTGTTCAATACTACACGCACCTATAGGTTTTGCATTTATATTTATGTAACTTATTAATTTTTTTTTTTTTTTTTTTTTTTTGGTAGGAAAAAATTCTGAGAAGAGAAAGGGGGGATGGGGGAGGGGGAAAGAACTAAATTCTCTAACAACCCAACGACAAATTATCAACCATTTAAACTCATTAACTCCTGTTATTCATTCCAGGGGAGAGCAAATACTACCAAAACAAACAAAGAGCAGACAAAGAGCGTGTTTGGCAATAGTGGCGGACCCAAAAAATATGCACAGAGTGGGCGAAATGAAATTAATATGATAACTAAAAAAAATATATTGATAAATTTTGAATGTTTATAATTACAATGTAACTTGACGATTTTTAAAATTCTAAAATCGTCGTATATTCAATACTAAAGAAGTTTAGCACGCATCCACATATAAAATTAAAATCTAAAAAAAAATCATATTCTAACTAAATTTATCATAAATCTCTAATTATTAATATATTATAATCATATTCAAAAATAAACAAACAAAGAAAAATTAAAATTAAAAAAAAATTATTAAACGTTGGTTTTAAAATTTAATTTTGTAATCAAATTAATTAGAGTAGAAAACTGAACTCCATGAAATTGAAAAGTGAGATACAAATTCAAATTGAGTTTGGAGATAATAAATCTGAAATTAGAAAATGAAAAATGTCAAAATCAAATTCAATAACAAAAAAAATTACTATAATTATTTTTTTTTAAGAATCGTGCAAAAAATATCAAATGCATAGCTTTTTTCTTTTTGCTTTTCAGATAGGTACAGTGCAGAGTGTATAACAAATTCCTAAATTGAAAAGAAGTGGTGTACCCCAGCAGCCAACTATTTGTTTATTTATTTTATTAATTAAATCTTTATATTATATGTTGTCCAAGCCCATTTGGCTAAAGGCAATATATTATTTAAATTTTTTTGGGATATATGTGGAAATAACCATCAAAAATAAAATAATAAACAAAAGAGTCAAAATGAATAAAATAATGAAAAATAAAGCGAATTAGAGCTTTTAAGAGTACATAATTGAAAATAATATGCAATAAAAAAAATTTTTTCTACAAGTTTATTGAGAGTATATAATGAGTTTATTGTGGGTATAAGATGACGATGGATTTAAGCCCACCCTTGTCATTCAACAAGTCTGCCACTATTTGGCAATTGTAGTGAAGAGAATGATTAGTTATTTGGTTAGTTAAAACGCTAAACAATCTCTTTTATAATGTTCGGTGACATAGCTTTTTAATGTTAGGATAACATTTTAAAAAAAGCTAACCTCTTAACGGTTAGTTGTTAGTGGTTTATAAACCACTACTAGATTATCCTAACAACTAAACACTGCCAAAACAGCTATTATTTTACTGAATTGACCCAAACTGTAAAAAAAAAAAAACGCCAAAACTGACAAATCTACCCAACCAAAAATTTGGTTAACCGGTAATTCAATTTGGTTGTGGTCCTGAAAATAGAAAACTAATAACATTCAGTCAGCTTAGCTTACAGATGGCTAGTCCTGAAACGGAACCAAACTGAAAACTGAACATGTTGCATCTTATCCATTTATTTAAGATGGGCCAAAAGCCCAAACTTTATTAATAACTTTAAATAATAATAAAAATAATAATCAAAATAATATATGAAGACATAACAAAACAATAAAAGTCTAATAATATTTAAAAGGAAAATTATAAAATTGTTTTTTAAATTTGTGCAAATATATATATATTTTTTAAGAGAGTGCAAAAATATTGTTTTGTCCTTTAATTTGTAAAATAAACTCTTTTGCAATTACATTTTAATTTTATTATTTTGACTAGATATGACACCCTCAAAGAGATTCACAACCAAGTCAATATGAGATGTGTTATTTATGGATTTATTTGAACTGGATATTAGAATTGGCACAGAATATATAAAAAATTTATCATATATTAAAAAAAAATTAAAAATCCAGTTGGACTTGATTGAACCTTGAACTAGTTATCATGCCAGTTCGATCTCCAAATCGAAGATAAAGAAATTAAATATCTACAATTACATGTGCAATCATATTTACGTTTAAAATATTTTATTTTATTTAATATTTCAACTACAATCTATATTAACATTGAAAACGCTTAAAAAAAAAATTAAAAGATGATCGATGGAAATTCAATTCATAAAGAAAAGTTATTAAGAAAGAATTTTCTTTTAATAACCTCCAAAAAGTGATTGCCATAAAAGATGTGTAATTACTTAACTAAAGGAATTTTGAAATCTAACAGAATACAAGTAAAAATTTAGAAAATAAAATATTCTGCAGCTTCAGAAAAAAAAAAAAAAAAAATTACCTATGCTTCAACTTGCATATTGATTGATGCATTTATCATTCAACAGAATTTAAGAAGCTTGAGAAACTAATTGGATTATTGCAGTAAATAGCACAATTTATAGTTTAGTGTTAAGTAGATATCACGTATGCTTATTATTATTTTCTCATATTTTTTTTAATAAATTCTATATTTTTGTTTTTTTCATAGAAAAAAAAATGTTATTTTCTTAATTATGAAATATATTTATAATATTTTTGTTAAATATCAAACATATATGTTACTTGTTAAAGTTAACTTCTTTATGCACTATTTACTAAAATTGTCCAAAATAATTTAAATTCAAAAATGACACTTAAGTCACAAGTCCTAATCCAAAATGCACAAGACTTACGTCGAGACTTGGAGTAAGCGCAAATGTAGCCCAATGATTGAATAACAGGACCGAGACTTGGAGTAAGCGCAAATGTAGCCCAATGATTAAATAACAGGACCGTAAAATTATAAGTCCCAGACACGTAGTTACAGGAGCTTTTAAGCATTTTCTTCTATTACAGATTTGATGAGATATCTTAAGAAGTCATGCACCTTAATTAAGAATGAAGTCAGCAAGGTGCGTATTATTTTACCAACAAACACAAGTGAAGGAGCTCTCTATTTTGCTCTTTTGCGGATTTCATACAAATAGCTTAAGACCACAACAGCAGCAGCAACTACAACTCCAACCGCGCTTTGTGCTAGTATAGTGCTATCTTTTGCGATTGCCTTCGATCCAGAGGATCTCGGAGTGAACCCCAGTTCCGAAAGCTTCTTATGAGCGACTGCATAGTCCCTAAAGAATGCATCCTCATCCTGCCACCCACCAAAATTCAAATATAATTGCCCCGACTTAAGCAAACTAACAATCAAACAACTCAATCAAAAAGTCCATTGAAGATACACTCACTTGACAAATTGTTCTCTACACTCGGACTGGAGAATGACATACAAGACAACCCAAACATTCTCAACTTCTGACTCTTATGTAAATAGAATTTGAAAAGCTTAAGCTTGGTGAATTTAACACCTATGATAGAAACACTAACAACAAATAATTTTAAGACCTTTAATTCCAATGAATTTCACAAATTTATGGCATTCATTTGCAAATTTAAATATTTTATGCTTGCTACAAATAAAGCTTAGTTCTGTGATCTTATTGATAGAATTGATTCTATTGAATCAAATCCTATCAAATTTTGCAAATGAATATTGTAAATTACCAAGACGAAGACTATTGGCTTAATTAGAATTGATTGCACTTGCAAGTGAAATATATACTTGCTCTAGAAAACATGATAACTCATTTACAAACAAAAATTATGAATGACAAATGAAATAAATTCAGCGTTTATATGATCCATACATTGGCAACATCAACGATCAATTGGCTGGGGGGAAAAAAGGCTCATGTTACCTTTGCATACAGCTCAACATAAGGACGGAACTCAGGATCATCCAACAGAGCGTTATCAGTTGGAAGTTTCAACAGCCCCTCTGTCTCCCCTTTCAACAGCTCCCTATGATTGACAATAAATACGAATAAATTATTTCAAATTATAAACTCCATACATAGGTATTAAAATTTGCTATATTGGTTTACATCTTACACAAAGTATGAGTTATCAAACTTCAAAGGCTCCTTAGTCCAAGGTCCATCAAAGCCTGATCTCTCAGGATGTGCCCTTCCCTGACATAGCCAGCCAAACTTATAGTTTCGTACTCCAAAGATTAACATGAATAAATGAAAATAACTATGAAGAATTACCAGAGTATGACCCCCTGAGAGTGCCACTATATCCTTGTCAGACAGACCCATTCGATAAAAAATCTCTCTTAAGTGTGATGAACCTACAACACCATTCAGAAAGAAAATATTCAAAGCCACAATCCAGCATGTATAGTACATATTTGAACATACAGCTCATTAAGATTCTGACATCCTTACACAATACACATGAAACTAAGGCAGCAAAGATGCATTAATCATTTAAACCTGGGTCAAGAAGCAAATGTAGCCTAAAATATTTGACCTCATTTGAGAAATTAGACCCACTTAAGCTTTTCAAATTGCAATCATTAGCTACCATAGAGGACAATCAATCAACATTTAATTAAACAAAGGCATCCGTTTGGTGACGCTAAATTATTCTGTAATGGAGGAAGCAGTAGAATAGTTCAATGTTATGAAAATGGCTAGACTGATATTCATGAGCAGAAACTTCTTCTACCAACTGAAATGTTTCAGTAGATTTTATTGCAAAGTGTATAGGGAAACCCTCAGATTATGCACTGAATAAATTAACTGTACAATGTGAAAATTAAAATATCAATTGCATGCACATATTTACACTCTCCATGAAAAGTAAAACAAGTTCCTAAATTCACTTGAGTCCTACATAATGTGAACCCATCATCTTTTTATCTTAATGATTTTGATGACCATCAACAATCTGCATTATGACAATATAAACATAATCAGGTCCATATGCCTATGTTTCATGTCAAACTAATTATTTTTGGATCCCTAACTTATGTTTCCATTAGATACTTAAGTCCTTCCATCCAATTTTCTCCAATAATTGTTTATACTTGATAAAATATTTTTCTTTTTTTATACTTAAGTCCTTCCATCCAATTTTCTCCAATAATTGTTTATACTTGATAAAATATTTTTCTTTTTCTAAAAAAAAAAAAGAAAAAAGAAAATCTACCTTTTTTTTCCTTTTCTTAGCATAATATGAAAAGATTTGTTATATTTGTTCCTCTATGTTTCAAATAAATATTAAAGGGTAGAATAGTCATTTCCAAACCATAGGTTTGGAACCCAAATATAATTAGTATAAAACAACGGATGTAAGTGTTGATTATGTAAAAAATAGGGACCCCGGTGTATTTTTTCTTATTATGACACAACAATATATAGTAGTACAAATTCAGATTGCAACAAATCAGCTCCAACTAAAATTCCCTTCGCAACTTAGTCTCTTAGATCCTAAGAGAGCTAAGACACGCATCAAGCATTCTCAATATTAATCATACAATGCAATTATGACTTTGTTTAAAGAGATTTAACTATCAACTAAGACCTCTTCACAATGATTCAACTCATATATTATCAGTCCGTTGCTTCATGTCCCTATTTTTAAAGAATTATGTGAAAATATGATTGTAGTTCAGAAGGTCATGACCAGTAAGGATCTAAAGGTATTTGACTGTCTGCTATTAAACATTAACCTAACAGAATGCAAGTATCAACTTAAGCTAAGCCAAAGCTATTAAAACATCAAGTCAGGCTTAGATTACAGCAAGAATGCTGTACGTGAACATCAGCTTTCTCAGTCATTTACTGAAACAAACAAAGAAACAAAAATAATACGAGACTCTCGTGTAAAATTCCAGTAATGGTATTTGCTTCATCCGCCAAGACATAATCATCTTCCAATCATGTAATGCAACAAAGCCTACTGCATGTGGAAGTGCCATACAAACAGACACAGTGCGGTTCAAAATATTGATCTTTTACAATAACATATTTAAAATTTTCATTCACAGAATTACTGAAAATATTACTAAACTAATTTTAAAAACTTCGATATGTGTATGGTTCACAAATTGAGGAAGATTAAAAGAATGGAAAATACCTAGTTTAGCATTTGGAAGTCGCCCTTCTTTAGGACAGGTATTTGAATCCTACCAAAAGGATAATACATATTAGAGAGATTATATTTTGAAAACCAAATGTAACTTAAAATGCTACAATCAATACCTTTCTACCAGGAACAAAGTCAATGGTAGGGCCTCCAGTGACCTCGACAGCTACAACACCCGCAAGCTAAAAAGGAAGCAACTATTGTAAGCCAGCATAATCATATTTGCAAAATACTTTAGTACTGAAAACTAATAATACTAAAAAGCAGTTAAAGTATTAACAAGATGAACATGTACTCTTTCCTTCTCCCGCTCTCTCTTTGTCTAATATTAACAACTGTACTCTCTCCTTCTCCCTCTCTCTCTCTCTCTCTCTCTAATATTAACAACCAACCATCAATCAAATATTAACATCATCTCTATCTGCACCCCTCACTCATCCTAAGGGTATACACCTATGTCCAGGGAAGGTACCCACCAAAGGGGAAAATGATCTATCAATTATGATACTAAGTTAGAATATTGTTGCAGAAATAAGGTTTATGCACTATCTGAAAAATGTGGTGGCATAGAAGGAATTTCTTTACATCAAAAGTTTCCAAATCCACATCCTTCCGTAATTTATCCAAATTGAAATATAAGAACCATATCCCTTCAGGTTTACCCCAAAGTTCACATTACAAGACATGAAGCTATGTGCCCTATTTTCCAGTTTAACATGTATCAATAATGATCTAAGCCTCAGACACGTAACTTCAAATAATACCCAGGAATAACTACTTCATTAAAATCCTATTTTCCTTTATAATAATTTAACATTACTCAAACATATGTCTTCCCTTTATTTTCCTCTGATTTTAAGCAGGATTGGCAAGAAGAATTTACCCCAAAATACCAATATTTGAACTGAGTTTGAGCTTTAATCTGGGCAGAAGCTATATCTTTATCTGCTATATAGATTAGAAAATGCAGTAGTGTGGAAACAAATAATCTAATACTAGTGTTTTCTTCTCTAATTATCTACTCATCCATGTAAAAAGAAGCCACTCTTTGAACTAAGAAGCAGCGTTTGGTTTTTATTATATAGAAATTCTTTTTGCGCTCCAAAAAAAAATGATGACAAAAAATAAGCATACAATTAGTAAAAACCATAGAGAAATAAGTAAAAGAAACAAATAATCTATGATATTTTTAGAATGATTAATCTATGAATTAAACAAATATAAAACTTCCAAAAATGATCACCTGGTAAAGGTCTGCATAAGTAATCTTAGGATGTTTGGCCTTCACTTCTTCTAAAAAATGAAAGGGAAAAAAAAAAAAAACATTTTAAGTACTTGCGTGCGCATAATCAGAAGAAGAAGAAGAAGAAGAGACAGACCACAAAAATCTATAGCAATCTTCAACCCATTATTGGAGCCATGAGAAAATTCCTCTTCGTTCCTTATGGAGCCATTGGGTCCACCAGTTTTAGAGTTCTTATCGTAAGTCCCTGCGTCATGCCACCTTCACAAACAAACAATCATCAATTAAGTGTATTATTACCGATCATGAAACTAATAGAGGGAATTAGGTTAGGAGAGAATGGTTGTTACGCTAAACGGAGCATGATCGGAGCGCAGTTCTTGTAAGCAATAAGAGCGCGTAGATCACGACGAGCCTTGTCGATTTCCTTGAGGTACTCTGTATCAACCACGGGTAACGCCATCGCAGACCGGAGCTGTTCCTTCCTGCAAAACGAGTGTGCCTGTGCTGCAACGGCAAGGGTGTGAAGCGAAGAGAAAAATGTGAAACAAAGAAATGAAACTGAGTAATACTTTTTTTCTTAAATATTTTGGCTTCCAAGCCAAGACTGAAGAGGGGCCAATGGTATTGGATTAGATGAAGAGTTATCTGGTGCGCTCACTTATCCAATTATAATTCGCCAAATAAATAGTTTGCACTCTTAACTTTCACTAAAATCGGCGCCCCAATGTTTTGTAAATGATTTAATGTGCCCCTGAACTTATAACAACTTGAGCATTTCCAATGATATAGTGTCTATCCTCAATTTAATTACCATACTCATTTTTTGAAAAAATGTCTTTAATGTTCATGTCTATCCGATATGACAGTAGACATTATCTAATTATATAATGTCTATACTAATAACTATAAATCGATTGGTTTTAAAAAAAGAGGATGTAAAGAATTCGGAATAAATGCATTAGAGCATCTCCAACCTTAATATGGATTGCTCTAATAGAAATGTCACGTATGAAAAATAGAAGTTTTAAAGAAAAGTAGTGTCCGATGGTATTATCTATTATTGTTTGTTAAGTTGACGTGTAAAAAAAACAAATAGACATCTTTTACTCCACCCTTTATTTGTGAAGGGTCTGTCGTGTGACTCGTTAATATTTTATTATATATATATTTTAATATTTTTAAATTCTTTATTTCACGTTTCTTTCTCGAAGAACTACGCAAAAAGATTCAAAAGTAATTAATGGCTTATCGTCACCAAGCCGAGCTTCTGCCACCGTCAACGACTTTACTGTTCAAGCCATTTTTGGGCCCCAAAACCTAGCTTTGAAATGCTAATTCTATCGAAACTTTCTCTCTTTTCCATTTCTGAAGTTGTTGCATTGCAATCTCTACAGCTCATTGTGATTCTTGAGACATCCTATAACTACAACATATATATAGGTAAATAATTAGTTTGGCTCGTCAACACTCTTGATCCTATGTATCATGTATATAAAATAACACTTTTACATTTATATACGCATACTTTTTATTTATTTATTACTACTTTTATACCTGGTTATTTTACGCTACTGTTTGTTTTCTTTTCCTTACTTTCCTACTATCCAAACCCTATGTTTATTTACAAACAAAATTGGGTTTTTACTATTTCCTGATAGTTTTATATATACATATACACATAACACGACATCCCTAACTTAATCCTCAGTAGGTGCACTAGGTGAAGTAGTAGTGTAACATTCATTTTCATAAATTTTTAGTGGTTAAGAGTTAATTAGAAGTTATTTAAGGGATTATAAAAGGTTAATCAAGAGTTGAGAGATTTATGGGTAATATAGGGTTATGTGTAAGAGAATAAGAGATTATGGATTTAAGAGTGATGACCCAAGTAACAAGGCCCATTTTATTTCAAAATTTAACATGTGATGTGGAAGAACCAAACAATAATTTATTTTAAAATCCCTCCCATCTAGAATACTCTACTAATTTCTTTTCTTTTCCACCAACTCACATCTTTTCATTTCTCTCATCTCCTTTCCAACAAAATTCTCTTTTCTTTTCTCTTCTCTCCTTCTCTACCAAATCGGCCACCATTTCAAGAAAAGCAAAAGGGAAAACTTTCATGATCTAACCAAGAAATCTTAAGAAAAATCAAGATCTAAGGAGATTTGGAGGCAAAGGAGGTAGATAAAGGCAAGAGCAAGGTTTAATCTTGTTGGGAAAAGCTATTTTGAGGTTTGGTGCTTTCTATTTCTTGCAAAACTTAATTTTCTTGAGAAAATTTATGTTTACAATTTGTGTTAATGTAATGACTTCTCTGATTTTTAGTAAATTCAAGAAAAATGATCTTGAGATGAGATTTTAAACCAAGATTTCGTAATATGTCTAAAATGTGGGAAAAATATCTTGGAATGGTTTGAGATGAAACTGAATATGAAAAAAATATAATTTTTGGACTGGTTCCTAGCAGGTACTCTGTTGGAACAGTCAAATTGCGTGATTTTTAATTAAATCTACAAAAATAATTTTCAAGTAAATTTTTGATATGTTGTTCTTTAATGAGTCTATTATTTGGGAAAAATAATGTTGAGCATGTTTGAATTGAAATTGGATATGAAAAGGTGGATTTTCCGGACTACAGCCAGTAAAATTTCAAGCTGCAGTAGGCTGGTTAAGGGACTGATTTGGCCTTGGAAAATAGCCTAGCTCAGTCTGAAATTTTTATGGAAGGTTGCTGTCATATTAAACTAATTCCAGATTAATTTTTAGAATTTTTGGTTGAGTAAATTATTTTATATACATTTTTGAATTTGGGACAGAATTGGGATAAAACTTGTTTAGTTT
>CATIWJ010032256.1:0-14486 GCA_949640765.1 Croton laevigatus | reverse complement strand
GAGAGTGAGAGTGAGGAAGAGTGTTTCTTGTTGAGAGAAAACTTGAGTTTGTGAGAGAGGGTTGTTTTTTGTTGTTGAGTGAGCTTGGCTCCTCCTGTAATTCTATTACGTGATTAATAGAAGAATTTTTAACCCTAACAAGTGGTATCAGAGCCTTGGTGAGCTCCAGAAAACATTTTTTTTTCTCTCCAAAAACACCATTTGTCCAAATTTTGTGTTTTCAAATTTTGCTCGAAAATAAAATTTGATCACACCACTAGGAAGGGCTCGACGAGAGGAGCATTCTGGAATTTTTGGGAGGAAAATCGGCCGCCGGACGACGCCGCACGCGCCTACGACTGGGATAAACCAATATGGCCACGCGCCCCACGCGCCAACACTAAAGAAGACGATCCCAGTCAGCGCTCCACGTCAGCTCCACGTCGACAGCCACGTCAGCCAAGTGTCCACGTCACCTGCCACGTCAGCATGCCACGTCAACCGGTGCCACGTCAGCTGCCACGTCAGATCTGGATGACACGTCAGTGCACCCGTGGGCTTCTCATGAGGTGACACGTGGCGCTCTCTCCGTCTGCCACGTCACCAGCAGATCAGATCTCTGGTTTGAACCGATTTGGTTCGGTTCAATGTGTTTGGAGGTCCGGTTCGGCTAGTTCTAAGTCAGTTTCTGAAGAAGTCAGACCGGTTCCTAAGGTTTTTCAGCGTTCCGGATTCAACCGTGACCTTGGTTTTGCCTAATTCTGCTTGCATAATCTGGTATAAGCAAATTGAGGCATTTTTTCATGGAGTTTTTCAAGCGCGGATAGGATGATCACGCTTATGCCCACTAATTAAAATATGTGGAAGCCAAGAATGGAGTTAAGCTCCGAATGGATAGTTATTCCCTCCGGAATGGTGATCCCGAGGAAGGAAATACGTGGAAACGAGTTCCACATGAAGAGTTATTCCCTCCGGAATGGTGATTCTGAGGAAGGAGATATACGGAGATGAAAGAGTCTCCAAGATGTTGCTGTTTTCCCTTATTCATGGTTTATGAATAAGGATGAGATACCTTTCTTTAAGGTGTTCAGAGAAAGAGAGAAGGTATTGACTGAGGGGGAGCTACAGAGGAAGATGGAAGCGTCTCGCCTGATGATGCAAGGGGAGCTAGAGAGTTGACAAGAGAAGTTCTTCCTTTTTGTGAGAGAAAAGAAGATGATAGCGGTACTCTACTATTTGGCAGTAGGAAGTGACGGAAGAATCTGGAGGGGGAGTTTGTTGGACATCCAGATTCTTCAAGTAAAGCTATCATGAAGTCAACCCAACATTTTCATGATGATGTCTTCCAAGTAGGCACAAGGCCATCATTTTGTCTTCCATATAGGCAAAATAAAGATGCCATTCCAATGTTTATTTTGTATAAAACTAAGTACTATGTTCAGTGTTTAGTGGATAGGCAGAAATGTAAACAGAGATAGAGAGCAAGTGTGAGGAAGTGTGTGTTTCTTGTAGAGAGGAAACTTGAATTTAGAGAGAGGGTTGTTTTTTGTTGTTGAGTGAGCTTAGCTCCTCTTGTAATTCTATTACGTTATTAATAGAAGAATTTTCAACCCTAACAAGTCAAACCGTTAGTGGATTAATCTTATTATTTAATTGCTTCTCCAAAGGTCCTGAGTTCAAACATTAGAGGTAACTAAAGGAAAAAAATTGCTTCTCCAATAATTTAATGCGTGCATTTTTGTGGATTCCGCTTTAAAGAGAAGCCTAAGAGCCTCAAGAGCAATTCTGAGAAATCTCTTTCAGATATTAAGCAGATATCTCGTGAACTAACCGAAAGGGTATTATTATACACTTTGTTAGTGCTTTCTTATTTCGAATATAAAATTTGCTAATTAGATTTTGTATGATTCAAAAGGTTTCACAGTTGTCGATCAAGAAAACAGATCTCCATGAAGGAGTTTTATCATTATTAGAGTCAAAGACCCTAAAAACTTATGATTGGGACGATACGTTGGTTCTAACAATGGCAGCTTTTGGTTTGACCTATGGAAGAGTTTCGATTACATCAGGGCTTACAACAGGGCTTTATTTTTAAAAGAAATTGGAAGGTCATTGGCAATGTTAAGTAATTTTTTTGGACAAGGGCGTGTTAGTCGACGCGATAAGCTTAGTCGACAGGATATGCTGCAGGAGCGGTGCGGTTCGCTTAATTCACTGATATTAGAAATGATGAAAGTGTCAAGGATTGTGGTTGAGTTTAGTAACATAAGATATGAATACATATCTTCGAAATATCCAGCATTATCAGAGGCTAACACTCAAAGAATTCTTGTTGCTACCTACTGGATAATAAGGAGTGTTCTGTCTTCCCTAACAATGATTGCCAACGGGGATAAGGATAATGAGTATGACTTATATTACATTTTATTATTATTATTAATTTCGTCAACAACAAAATCAAAACAATTAATATTAATGTTGTTTCTCAGGGACGAGATTACATATCTGAAATCCAAACAATTAATATTAATAAGGAGAATGATCCAGCTAAATTTCTTGAATTACAATTAGCAAGTAGAACTTTAATTTAATGTTCCCCTGTTTTCTTTATTCAAGTATATATATATATATATATATATATATATATATATATATATATATATATATATATGTATATATATATAGGTAAATAATCGAGGAGTTAAAAAGTTAGAATACTAATTTAGTGTTTGTTAACAACAAACAAATAACATTATGCTATACTTCCAATAAGTTAACAAAATAAATTAGTGTATGTCCTCATTCTTATACAGAAATATATTTCAGTAGAAGAAAAGTTAAACTTTGCTCTCTCCCTATTCATTCAACTTGGTGGCCGCCTAGGGTTTCTTCTCTTTTGCTGATCTCTATGGGGCTGCCGCCGGTGTTCATCACCGGTGGTAGCCCTCTATTCTGTTTTTTCTTGGCTTTTTCGTTCTATTTTTAGTTTTTTTTTGGGGGTTTTCAATTTCTTGCTCTGGATTGGAGTTTCTCCATGTTTGTTCTCTTGTTTTGGTAGGATGTAGATCACCGGATCTCTGCTGCATTTTGGGATGCTTCTGCTTGTGCTAGCCGTCCGTGGCTATTTCTGTTTGCCCGTTTCTGTTTCTCATCTAGGTTCTATTGATATTCCTTTCTGCTCTGCTGTGGATCTCCATTTTGCAAGATTTGGAAGGATCTGGGCTAGACTAGGTTGCTTTCCTAGATTGAGGACACTAAGAATCACTGGCTTTCTGGTGCCACGATTTTCTCAACTGGTTTTGTGAGTTTTGTTTGCTTGCAGGGAGTTGATTGGTGTATATTGATCATTTTGTGTGCTTGCTTTTGAACCTCTCCACACCAGCTATACCACATTCTACTGGTGCATGCCAAGTGCTCGACAAAAGGTCGCATCCAATACCTTCCTCTGCTATTTATTTTCTCAGTTGGTTTAGCTTGGCAGTTGGCTAGTAGGGATTTGTTTGGAGTTTATTTTGTTTGCTTTGTTATTTGATGTTTGTTCGGGAATAGATTTGGGGTAGTTGTATTTTGATTTAGAGCTTTGAGCTCGATAGTTTGTTTCTGAGCCTTGTGCTCTTTTGCCATCGTGCAATACTTTGCCTTTGTGCAAATTTTAGGTTTATCCTTTCTTTTGGGTTTATCATTTTCTTTATTTTAGTCCTTGTAATTTTCTACTTATCCTATATATCTAGAGGGACTTAGTAATCTGTTTTACAGTTTCTAGGTAGGCAGTCTTCCCGACAATTGCTGTATTACTGATTCATTTATTTCGTAGTAAAATTACGACAAGGATACTTTTATCCTTTATCAAAAAAAAAAAAAAAAAAATTAGTTTAAGTAACTTTCTTAATTTGTGGAAAATGGTTCTGCTTATATAAATAACAAAATACCATCTCATAATTAACAAAATAATTAAAAGACATTACTAATTCGGCTCAACTTTTCTAAAATACCATCTCATAATGATTAACTTAGATGTTTACTGCATCCACTTGGACCACTTCCCAAAATAGTATCTTTCTCAAAACTAAAAGATGTCACAAATAGTATGAGTAGTAGCATGAATGATGCTCAATTTGTGAGAAGTTTTAATTTTTTTTTTTATACATTTGAAATAAGGGAAAATAACAATTGTTACTTTTTTTTAAAAGAAATTCAACTAACTTGTTCTTATGTTTTAAAAATATTCCGTGCTGTTTCCTATTTCATAAAATTTATACTATTTTACATTTTCGTACCTATTTTTATCATTAAATAATGCAAATGGTGATAAAAACTAACAAGTCATATCTCATTATTAATTTTATTTGAACTTAATGTTATTGATATTCAAAGAATGAGTACTAACAAGTAAAATTCATGAGTAAGAAACTTATTTTTTTTTTACGAAGATATTCTACTCTATGGGAGAATTGGGGAATGGGATTCAAATATGCCTCAAACCCGGGACCTTAATCCTAGTAAATAAATGCCTTACCACTAGGATACCTCTTGTCTATGTAAAAATTCATGAGTAAGAAACTTATTATTTTTTTACATAGATATTCTACTCTATGGGAGAATTGGGGAATTGGATTCAAATATGCCTCGAACCCAAGACCTCAGTCCTATGAAAGAGATGCCTTATCACTAGGCTACCCTCTTGGGCTTAGTAAGAAACTTATTTGAATAATATAAGACTGTTTAAAAGACATTTGTTATGAAAGATATTGAAAAAAAGAATATAATCTTTTTTGTACTCTTTCATAACATAAATAGTGTTAAAGCTCCAAAATGCGAAAACAGAAAAGTTTGTGATGCTGAAATAGGTCCTTGATAGAAAAAAAAGCAGAAGTACCTTTCATATTTCATACTACTCTTTCGATAAATAATCGAATGTTAAAAAAAAAATTAAAAAACTTTTCTTATATCGAATTCGAAATGACATGCTATTATTACCTAATTTTTATATTTCATATGGCAAAGGTATAGTTTTCCTTTTTCTTTTTTAAATATTCAAACAAAAACTCATTGGCACGAAGCATGCGGGAATGCTAAACGTTTGGTAAAAAGACATTTAATTACTCATTAAATGTCTCATAACTTAATACTACCTCCGTTTTCATGAGATGTTTATATTTCCGTTTTTAGGTGTTTTTATTTTATTTTTTTTTTGAGTTATTTACATTTCTATTTATAATAAGTTTTGTAATTGTTTATTATTATTTTTTATTGGTATTGATGAAAAGTAGGTTTTTTAAAGGGTTAGTAATTGTTTATTATTATTTTTGTATTGGTATTGGTGAAAAGTAGGTTCGTATTGGTATTGGTGAAATAGTGAATGTAAAGAAATGAAAAAAACAGAAGTAGTAAGAAATAATCAAAATTATGTTATTTGTCCAGCTATAATACATATATAAAAAAGCTAAAGACTTATACACTATTACCACAACTTTTAAATATTTGGTAACATAAGAAAAATAGATACACATTTAGATACTCCATCCCTTACTTAAGTGATTCATTTTTTATTTCTTTACTATTAAAAAAAACATAAATGATACTTGGTTCTACTAGAACCAGGGTCTACTTTTGCACTTTTGAGGGCTTTTTGGACTTTTTATTTTAATTTTTTTCCAAATCAAGTGTTAAATTGATTGTTCTTAATCCCGAGATCAATTCCAATAGATTGCATTTCGCAGAAGTTGATTATATATTAAAAGTTGCATATAAAATAATAAGAAAAAGTAGTTATTTTGTTGGAAATACAAAGTTTAGTCATTGAAAAGTTCCTTATACCCTTCATTAAATGTATAAATAATGTTTCTTTCAGATGAATGCAATTATTATTCTATTCATAGAAAATATGAGTGCATCTTGATACAAATATACATATATAAATTTATACCAAACAATAAATACAATAGTAGCAATAGGAAAATATGAAAAATTCACATTTAAATATTTAATGTTCCATTTAGTGGTATTATTGAACAACAAATCAACTCTTCTTAGCTCTTTAAACAAGTTCAATTGGTAAAAATCCAAATATGAAATTATCACCATCGTCTCTTTTGTACAAAAAGAGAACCAAACTCTTACGAAATAGAACCAAATTCCCATAAAAGAAGAGCTAATACTCACCTCAAAAGTGAGAGGAAAAAAAACTCCAATTAGAAGTAGAACAATAAAAATAAATTATAAAAACATGAGATCTACCAAAAATTTAATAGATATGAGATTATTAGCTAAAATAATGATTAAAGTGGCTACCATCGGCGAGAGATGTGGACGGCAGCCTAACTTTTGGGTTTTGAAGAGGAACAAGTTGAGAGATAAAAAAGGGTAAATAATGTTTGTTATTTCCTAAGTCCATCAAATATTATCTACTTACCCATCAATATTTCTAGGGTAGAAATAGAAAATCACAACCTTATATTAATAGAGTTCAACAATGTGACACTTATTTTAGCAAAAATAATTTAGTAAATGGGACACTTATTTAGGAATGGGGTGAGTAATATTTAATTTTCTTACTCATTGAAATATTATTTACAATAATTATAGTACTTTTTATTGATTAATTATATTGTATTAATTATATTCTGACTAATATCTATGAAGTGTATAAATTTTATCTTTTTAATCATATTATAAATTTAATTAATCAAATTATTTTCCACCGAATTTTGTTAGTTTACTCCATAACCATAAAATGGATAATTTTAATTTGAAATTATATATATATATATTTGTTTACTCATCATTTCACTTTTTACTATTATGTTTTATGTAAATTCTTTTAATAATATGACCTATTTGTTCATAGAGTCAATAAAATAATTATAAATTATGTATCATATATTAAGAATATAATTTATAATAATTTTAATTTTGAGTTCAAATTATAATTAAGGTGATATTAGAAATTAAGTACGTGAAATTTAAAGTGTATCATTTAAATTTATTCCATTATCAAATAGTAAATATATATTAGGTTTATATTTAATTATACATCTATTAGGTTTATATTTTACAGAGCACTTGTATTACTATTATATTATGACTATATTTTATATTTTATTTTTCTATTTACAATATGAGAAATTAATAATTCAGTTAATATTTTGTATAACAAAATTTAATTTTAAATGAAAAAATTCAAAACATAAAAACTTTAAAATGATGCATTTCACGAGTGTATATCTATAGTTAGGTAAAATAACTTATACTACTAACCTATTTTGTCAAACTATGTTATAGTTTAATTGTTATTTATGCTCCTCGAATCCAAATTTTTCTTAATTATTTTTTTATGATAACATTAATTACAAAAGTGTGATTTGAAGATATTAATTTGCAGATGAAAAGAAGGACTATAAAATCTTTTTAGAGCTTCTGAATAAATTCAATACAAATGAATGGAGCATTGGGCCAATTCTGAGAGCTCTAATCACTTGTGCTGAGAATAAAATCTATGATGGCTATAGTGAAAGAGAGGTATGCAGTGCGAACTTACTTTATCACTACTCACTAACAAACACGTAATTTGTTTTGTTTTGCATGAACATATAGGTTAGTATTGATGAGGTAAGAGCGACGCAATTTATGTTGCTAATCTCTAACCTGGATATGGAACAAAACGAATATCAATTTCGGCGAAAGATATATCATCGTGTATATTGGTCTCAACCAATATCAGATAGATATAAGGTAGTTTGGATTCCAATGAATGGAGACAAAAATGATTGGAAGAGAGAAAGTAATAGAATATGGTGGTATGCATGTGATTCATCCTCTTTAAGTAAGCCAGCAATTAAAATGATTAAGGAAGTATGGCACTTTAGAAGGAGCCCAATATTGGTAGTGTTTATTGGTAGTGTTTGATTCTAAAGGTACTATCGTTTGCTCCAATGCTATCCCCATGATGTTCATTTGGGGAAATAATGCCTATCCTTTCACTACTATCAAAGAACAAGAACTTTGGAAAAAACAACCATGGAGGCCTCAACTTCTTCTTCGTGACAGCGATGGTCGTAAAATCTTTAATATGGTAAATATTATTCTCTCATTTCATCTTTTTTAGATTATTTTCCTAAAGGTGATAATAGCAGTCTTTCATTGGAAAAAAAAAAAAACAGGAAAATTCATTAGTGACTACCTCCATGAGTGATATCATCGACCTGCTCTAAAACAAGTATTTTTCTACTCGATGCATTTTTTCTTTTTTTTTTTGGATTAACCACACTGTGTACTAGACGAGTCTCAATATAGTTGGCACATTTAAGCCATAGCCACATCTAGATTGATTCCTGTTTGAATCAGGTAGGTCTCTTTCGAGTGCGAAAGCTCTGATCCCAAATTTTAAACGACTGCATATATTTGAACCTATGATCTCACTTAAGCCAATAGAATTGCATGCCAATTCACCTGTGCCTTGAGGTTCGATATGGATTTTTCTAATCAATTGCAAAATTTAAAATACAAAATTTGATAAATTCTAACGGGGAGTACTTACTAATTAGTTACAAGTCGATTGAAAGAACAATTATTTTTTTATTTTTTGTATCAAGTGAAATATAAAAAAAAAAAATCAGTTTTATCATTATTCCTTAAGGTGAATTACTTAACTAATTGCAATATCATTTTTTACAGATTGGAGAAGATAATTATATTTTCTTATACGGAGGCGACAAATTCAATGAATGCGCTAAAGAGTTCGAAACATCAGCAAGCAAAATTCTAAGCGCAGGAAATATTGCTTTCGAGATTGTCAATGTTAGCAGAAATAATGAAGATGCATCCAAAAGGGAAAAGAAAGGAAATGTTACTCTTTACAAGCCAGAAAAATGGGAATTATGGCTCTTTTGGAGAAGAATAGAAAGCATGGTGCATTCAAAGATTATGGGAAAATATAAAAATGACACGTTCCAAGAAATAATGAAAATTGTTGCTTATTACAAAGAAGGTGGTTGGGTCCTTTTTTGTAAAGGATCCAAAGTTTTTGTTAATGGACAGAGTAAGATTGTTTTGCAAACGTTAAGTGAGTATGACCAATGGAAGAACGAAGTTGCAGATAAAGATTTTCATGAATGTTTCATGCAGCGCTATAATAAGATTAAAGATCACAGTGATCATCTTTGCTGCCAACTCAATTTTCCGGACTACCTGGGTGGCCGAATTCCTCGAAGAATGATTTGCCCTGGCTGTAATGGAATAATGAACAGACATGTTACTTTAGTTTATTCCCCGAAGGATGAGATCATAGAATTACCGTTTTAAGTGAACTTATTGCCTATTATACAGTGAGAGAGAAAGATTAGCGGAGAATATTGGATTATGATTGTCATCTTAGTATTTGTATAAGCCTATATAACTATGTTTTTTCCGTAATTTTCAATAAACGGTTTATATACAAAATTTATTTTCAGTTTTCTTTATTTTATTATTTTCTTCTTCGTATTAGAGTAGGTCTTCTCTGTTACAATTTAAAAAGAAAAAAAAAAAAGTCTGACACGAAACAAAAATTATCAGTCACACAATGTTGCAACTATATAAAAAAAATGGACCAAGAAGCCCGATTTGAATTCTGAGGGAGAAATTCAAATTTCATGTCAATCGAGCCTAGTTCGGTTGCACTTGACTCACATCAAATAAAAAATACCATGCAACCAAAAATTATAAGGGTACATTCAATATTGATTCAACAGTTGTTCAACAACCTATGAATTCTAAAAATCAACCAATAATAGCAGAAAAGACTCTTACTAACAAAAATATGCAAAAACAAAAATTTTGGAATAAATCAACATTGATTCAGCTTCAATTCAATAGTTGTTCAACACATATTCAACAAGCTACAAGTTCTAATAATTAGCCTAAAACAACAAAAAATATGCTTACTAACTAAAATTTGCAAAAACAAGAATTTTGAACACAATTCAACTTCGATTTAACAATTGTTCAACGCATATTCAACATTGATTCAACTTGGATTCAATAGCTGTTCAACACATATTCAACAACCTATGAGTTTTCTATTCTCATATTCAACTTCGATTCAACACACATTCAACACATATTCAACTTCCCCCAAAGTTTTTTATATTGATTCTCCACACCCAAGAGTTTTCTATACTCATTTCCCTCCTCTATTACCTAGTTCTAATACCTTTTTTCTCTTTTCTTTTTTTTTTCTCCTCTTGTTTTAACTTCTTTTTTATTTTTTCTTTTTTTTTTCTTTTACATTATTTTTGTAACACCCTAATTTTCAAATATTAATTTGGCAATAATTTCTAGATGTCGAGACAAGTGGTTTGAATATAATTTTGATAGGGTTTTTATTCCGGATGAAATTTCGATTTTTACTGACACCGGTAAAATGCAATGACACTGTAAATTGGAACTTACCTCAGTAAATTTAACGTAAATTAGAGAAATTTTCAAAGGCAATTTGGTCAAATTAATCAACGTAAATTAAATAAACAATGAGAGATAAGTTGGTCATTTTCATTAAATGATATTTTAATAAAATAATACTAAATTTTATATATATATATATATATATATATATATATAATAGGGGGAACAGATAGAAGTGGGAAATAATGGAGTGATGGTGGGTGATAAAATTAATACAAACAAAAGAAAAAAATAATGTGGATGATTGATTTACACATACTCCACTGTCGGGGGAATAATTGAATTGTAATCATAAAGAGAGTAAGTGATTGAAATGAAGAGGTACACTGTATGTTATTAAGAAACGGGAAGGAGAGAAGGAAGGGGAGACGACGCAGAGAGAGGAAAAGAAGAAAGCTTTGATAGATTTTATCAAATTCACTATTTCTCCTTAAATTTAGAAACAAAAACCACTGAATGGAAGGTCTCAGTCCGGTGACAAATTTGGATGCAAGAAATGTGGAAAACAGTGGCTGGAATCCTTTTTTCAGACCAGTCAAAACTCAACCTTCAAAAGTCAACAGGAACTTCTATTGGAAATACCTTCGTTTCTGATCATCTACCGTCTGTTCCGATGTTGCGAGGCGAACGGCAGTGGCGAAAGGAAGCGAATGGTGGTCTGAAAGTGAAGCTTTGACGCCGAATAACAGAGAATGACGGACTGGTAGTGGAGACGAAAAAACGGTGAACAATAGTCGTTTTACTGAAGAAGACGATGGTTAGATTTAGAGTCTTGGTCCGGTTAGCTGAGTCGATTCAAGGTTTGGTCTGGTTCAATGTTCAAAACGCGCGGAAGGTCTGCGTTTCGTCCGAACTACGCCGGTTTTGATAAAGCCAAATACCTGTTTTGGTGCTCATCTTCCGTTTAACTCCAGTGCGATCCTTGAACATTCCTCAGCTTTACATATAGGTCCCTCCGTATGTCTCAGTAACCCTTGAACTTATTATTTCTTTTCAAATCAGTCCTGTAGGTTAATTAGTTTATAAAATTAAGTTTATTTTGTTAATTAATCATTTTAGGGACCTAATTAAATTATAAAAACATTAAAATTAACTACAAAATATGGTAAAAATATTAATTGGATTGAATTTTGATTAAAAATGTATATGTATATATGTATATATATATATATATATATATATATATATATATATATATATATATATATATATATTTATTTATTTATTTATTTATATATGCTGAGAAATTAAATTTAATTGGAATTAGTTTAATAAATGAACTTAATACTTAAATAAACATTATAATTGGTTAATGAAATATAAGTTGGATTAAATTAAACCTAAGATTTAGATTAAAATAATTTTCTGTTGAATGAGTCTATTAAATTAAAATTTCAATTAAGGAAAAATAATTAAGGTCAAATTATTTAATAATTGAATAATTAAATTAAGAGAAATTAAATTATAAAATTCCTAGAGGACAATTGGCTGTGAATTGGACAAATACCTTATGACTATAATTTATAGGCAATGATTTGGACAAAAGACAGTCTGAGGACTTAAGGAATAGGAACCGAGAACTCAAAGGAGACCGATGTTTGATACTTTAACTGTGAACAGTTTTAAATTTTATGCATGATTTTAAATATTAAGCATTATTAAATTGCTGATGAGTTGATCTGAAATTGATGATTTATATTAATTGTGATTTTTTTTATGTTTTAATTATTAAGTTAAAAATTTGAAAAGGTAATAATTTGTGATTTTACTTTAAATTAAGTATTATTTATAATTAAAGTGATTAAATTAAATTTTTATTAAATACTCGAAATGCATCCCTGTGAATTTCAACACAAGTAATAAGTGAATGAAAATTGAATAAGTTTATAAATATTTATAATGTGTTAATAAGTAATTAGTAAATCTTAAAAAAAAAAAACAAGTTTAATTTCTTAAAAATTTATAAAAATAATTATTAGATATATATATATCTTTGTTTTATTAAATTATGTAATACATATATATGTAAATATATTTTTAATTCTTAAATATAAACCTTATTACGTAAGTTATTGTTTAATTATTTACTTTACAAATTACTATTTATCAAATAACTATTTAAATTAATTTTGAAATATTATAAGAAAGTATTATCTTTAAACGAACACCATTATTATTTTCATACAAGTATTTAGGAAATAAATAAATAAATATAGATGATTTCAAACTAAGGTTAATTAATTTAATTTTTAATATAGTTATTTTATTAAAGTAAATATATTTAATACAATTAATTTTATTTAAGTATATATGAGTAAATAAATATATATACAAGTATATAAATTGTGTTTCTTAACAAGTATTTATAAGTTAGCATTTCACCATATTCTATTTAATCAAGTTATTTCTAAAAGTATTATTTTGTTACAAACAAATATTACTAAAAATTATCTAAGTTTAATTTGGAAAAAGATAAAATAAAATAATGTACCTACAGTATCTTAGAAAAGTATTTTTATGGAAGAGTTTTTAATAAATATTATGAAATTAATATCGAATTGAAAAGATTTATGGAAAGATAATTAATGTAAAGAAACGTATTAATTTTGAAATAAATATTTAAAATATTTATAAGAGTATATTTTATTTTAAAGATTAAATTATTTTTGTTAGAGAATATAGTAAATTTGAGTTCAAGTGTATTTTTCATAAAAATAATAATTTGTGACAAATAATGGATTCTAAAAATATAATGAATTATTAACTTTGAAATTAGCATTTAATGTGAATGTATTTTGGGAAAAATTATAATGAATATGTTGATTTTGAATGTGAAATTTTATGATGAAATTTACTTTGATACAGTTTATTTCTGAATTCAGTAATTGATAAAGACAGTAAAATTCTATACTCAAATCTCAAATAGATTATCTTTATGTCATTAAATATTTTATGCTCTACTTAGGCTAAGTCAAACTAGTGTGATAAGGGTATGATGCATCATAAACTGAGCAGTACTGCGAACAACCAAGTTTGATTTTGGGTACTTCAGCTATGGTTGAATAACTTTAGATACAGCCGTTAAATAAAATTGACTTTGGTCAAAATAGGATACTCTGGCTACGGCCTAGAGTCATCCGAGACTGCAAAAATAAATACAGTAATTTTATCCCTAAATTCACCCTAATACCTAGTAGAGCAAATTTAGATAACGAAATAAGTTCAAAATTATCTTATTTGGTTTACTTATTAATCTAACTACAGTTTTGATTGAATTATATATTATTTGAACTATTGAGAATATGTTTTTGATTTATTGAATATTTTGAAATAAAGTGTAAATTGATATTTTAACATGTGCATTATAATTGTTTTTATTTATCATAGTTAAAGTATCCACTGAGCGTCATCGCTCAGCAAGTTTGGTTCATTCTAAACTTGTAGGTCTCCGAAGATTTAGCATGGACAGATTGGGATTAGACAGTTGGCACAAATTTTAGTTGGCATATACTATGAAGATCAAGACAGACTCTGAAGATTTAGAGTATAGAAGAAGAAAAAAAATTGTGCCCTTATTGTAATATTGTAGATTATATTGTGTTTACCATGTGATATGTAATGTGGCACATCTTGGTTCGGCTAGAAATAGTCGGATTAAGGGGTGTTACATTTAATGGTATCAAAGCTCCGGTTTAGCCGTTCCTGGGTGTGGCGGGCGTCGAAACCACCAAAAATAAATTAACCTACTCTAAATATTTGTAAACAATGATGAGCAGGGTCGATCCCACAGGGACTAGTTAAGTTTATTTCTAAAGTGCTAAAATAGAAATGATGGGGGTTTTTGAATAAGAACTGAACTAATTAAAAGAAGAAATTCCAGTAACAAAATCAAACTAAAAATATAATCTTTTATCTAATGATATTCATTGTTGGTCTTCAAAACCTGTCCTCTCTTAAGATTAAACAACTAAAAACATGTATTTTAATTGCTCTTATTAATTAACAACCTAGATACGATCATAGATTTAATCAATTAATAGCTTTAAAAATCAAGAGAACCAATGAAC
>CATIWJ010032226.1:0-11648 GCA_949640765.1 Croton laevigatus | reverse complement strand
TTGAATAAAAATATCTTTCTATCTATTTTTTCTGTTAAAATAACAATATAAGGATTAAAATATAATTTTTACGACCTTTTAAAAAACTGAAAAATTAAAGAACTAGTATTGGAATTTATATCTTCTTCTATCTAATATAACCACCGACGTAAACCACCTCTACAACCACAACCTCTACTGCCATCAAACAATCCCCAGAAAAGCTCTCCTCCACCCGTGGGCGCATGTGTGGGGTGTGCGCATGCTTACGTGGCCGCCCAAAAAATGTGAAATACAGAAATAAATACAGATTTTGGTTTCAAAATTAGCCGGCTGTGAAGGAGCTGTCACGAGAATCTTCAGGCAAGAGTAGTTAATAAAACCTGCAACGAAAGCAACAAAATATGAAAGGAAAAAATTGATAATCCAATTCATTATAAAACAGCCTTATAACTGCGACACATTTATGTTTGTGGTCTCTTCAACCTTACAAGTTGCCATTCTACTCCAAAGCTCATATTACATCATACTTTTCTTTTTTTATTAACCGATTTGGTTTCAATCAAATCAATTAGTGGATCACTTTAATTCCTAAATTCATACCTAAATTTTCTTATTGATGATTCAAAAATAATTTTGTAGAATTGATGACTATAATTTATATATTTTAATAGCATTTTTTAGTATAATTTAACAGAATTGAATTTTAATCTTTTCATCAAATTGCAAATGCATTATTATTAAACTGTGTCTTGACGTAGTTTTAATAATTTTGTTTAACATGTAAATAGGGAGATTCGAACTCATTCCGTTAGAATTCGAGGACAATAGTTTTACTAACTTTACTAGGTCACAGCTTCTTTTTAGGTATCATTTCATGTCTTGAATCATTTTTTCTATTGATTTATATAGATCCACGTACACAATTTGGTAGAGCTACCAACAAACTTAATATCTCCCACACGGTGTAACTAATAATTATTTGCGTTCGTGGAATATAATTTATACAAAACTATTTAATATTTTATAGAAAAGATTTAAATTAGTGTTACTTTATTAAAAAAAAATAAAAATTAAATTATATCATTTTTATATCCTTCTCAATTTTATCAAATAGTTACATATTTTATTAAAATTTAGACAATTTGATAAAACAATAAAAATGTGAAAATTATTTACCAAATAAATAGCACTAGATTTTTTTTTCTAATTTTTATTAAATTTATCGTGCTAAGAAAACGATAATTATTTTCTACATTTAATAAACTAGTTTTTATCTTCACGTGCTGCACGAATGTACTCATTTTCGTATTCGTTATTTAGTTTTGAAATTTTTTATTTAATTATATTCATAATTATAGAATATTTATTATTTATAAAAATAAAAACATAAAATTAAACTCCATATTAACTCAATCATTTTATAATTTTTTATTTTTGTGATGTTTATTTTAAGTTTAAAATCATCACACCCAATCATTATTAAAAATCTTTATAATTTTTTATAAATTAATAATTTTACAATATATAACCAAACTGCTATGTTACAAATGTATAAATTTAAAGTCTTTATATGTTGGATTTTTGTTTTTTCATTTTGAATATCAATTTTAAAATTTGGTAATGATTTCATAAAATTAACAATGTTTTGCTAATATTTACTAAAATTGTCATTATAATATTTTTTATTTATTTTAATTATATTCAGCTTATTATCATAATTATATAAAATAACATGTCCTTTAATAATAATAATAATAATAACATCAAGCTCTTTAACCATTTAGCCATTCAATATAAGATAGTTGGCTAATAATTAAATTATATTATTGAACAGTAATATTTTCGAATGGTATGTATTTTGTAAAATTATTATACTAGACTAAGAAAAATTTCTCTTAATTTGAAATAATATATTTTAAATTTTTTTCATGAACACCTTTGAAACATTATTTTAGATTTCTTGTGTATTATACTTTAAAAATAGAAATTAAATTTTATTAGGTGATGATATTTATAAACAAGTAACACTAATGCCAAAAAGTCTAATGTTTATTTTTATTGAATTAATTTATATTATATTTTATGATTTAATTAACATTTTAGTTTTTTATTTGAACAAACAATTAAACTATTTAATCAAATTATTAAATTTCAATTTTAATTCTTTATATAATTTTTAGCATATCAATCATTATTTTCTCAATTGATCTTGTTACATTTAAAACCGATTTTTATTAATTGTGTAAAGAATAATGAGGTGTAAATTTTATTTTGTTTAATATAGATTGACATAATAGAATTTGATCAACTTTTATAAACAAAATAGTATAATTATTTTAGTATTAAAATTTAATACCTATAATATTTAGTAAAATATGACAAGAGAAATTTTTTTTAAAAATAAAATTCTAAGTTAAAATATGATAATATTATTACCAAGCAATCAAAATCAACTTTTAAAAACTATTTTGGTAAATAACAAAATTAGGTAGGTGCTTCTTATATAGAAGTATAGATATCTCATGCCAATTTCCTCAATGTTCCTCCAAAAATGTTTTTGTGAAAGAAAATTATTTTTCCTTTCAAAAAAATAAAAAAATTATTTTATTTGAATTTTAATGTGATTTAATCATTAGTTTACTCAAATGATACAGCATTGAGTTATTCGGTGCAACAAAATGGTGATATTTGCCATTTTTTTAATTTTCCGCCCGGCATCTTAGGATATGACTGTATTGAAAGTCGTTTAATGGTCCCGGACTAATCCGGATGGAAACATGATAGGAACCATTAAAATCGACGACTCTGCCTCTTGGGGTCCTGCATTCCCACAGATAGAACTTGAAACCTTGTGGTTAAACTGGAACTGCCAACTGATCCAACACAAAGCGTTGTCATATTTACTATTTTGAAATTGATTCAAAAAAATATAATTAAATATTAATAAATTTTTATTTAATTAAATTATAATAAAATTATTATAATTTGAGTACATTACTCTATTATATTTAATTATTATTATTACTTTCTATACTAATACCATCAAATAATGATTATTTAAAAAAAATGTGCAACTTTTTTTCAGATGAAAAGAATATATTTCAAGTTATTTCTTGCTTCCTTAATCATTTTTGTAAAACTTTTTACCTTTCAACAAATTATTGTTTTGTTTTCCTTAAACTTGATATTAATATTCATAATCAAACAAAATTATATTCTTTTATCAAATTAAACTTGTAATTTAGCAATGAATCCAATTTGATTAATCTAACAATTTGAATTAGAGTAATTGCGATTACTTTTAAATATTGTTTATTTTTAAAATTTGTATGCAATCTATTTAATATAAAATGGACCAAATTTATTTTATTTTTTAAATTGAGGATCTAACTAAACAAACAAAAAGCCATTTTAACCTATTTTAAGCATTACAAGCATATTCAATGGGAGTCCTCACCCTATTTTATGCAACACTTTTTAATAAAATGAGGCATGGATTTGAGATGCATTAAACGGAAATTTTTAAAAAAAAAAAAAATGGTACCTAGACCCTAATTTTTTCCTACTTCATGTATTTAATTGATTTTAAATGCTTTTTCTGGATTATTAGTAAACATTTTACATTTTTACCTATAAATTATTGGTTGACAAATCAATTAAGTTGTGAATTTGTGATTGGTTGCTATTTTAATAATGAAAAAGATGGCATGCAAAATTAATTGAGCTTTCAATGTAAAATATTACTGTATCACCAAAATATTTTTATGATTACCTGAAAACACAAAGGAGACGAGGAAGAGAAGAATACAGCCTCAGCCACATATGATATGATTCAACACACAAAACAGAAAGTCAATGGCTGACTTAAACAAAACAGAGAGTTTGACCTTTTTATTTATTGCTTTTCTTCAACCTTAATCAATTGGTCCAGCTTCCTCTTCTTCACCATATACATATGTATATATAATTCCCAATTTTCATTTTTCCTTACCCTTTTTTTTTTCTCTTGATTTAGTAATTTAATGCTAGTATTTCTTTCGCAGAATTGAAGTATATATATATTTTTTAAATAATTATAAGGTCCGTATTCTGGACTAAATTCTTTTTAAAACCCAACTGTTTAGTTTAGAAAGGAAATTTGGGTTCCTAAAATTGGCACTCACAGCTTTTCTTGCAAAATATTGATGAACATGGACAGCAAAATAGCCTTAATTTCACCCAAAAAAAAAGGCAAATCTTTGATCTCAATAAATTACTAGTAAACGAATAAATAATGAATCCACACGCTCACCAATTACCAAACAAACATTAACCCATCTAAATCTCATCATCATCTTTTCATTTTCTTTTTCAAACTCTGGCATTAATTGCCCCACACCTCCCCAACTACACTAACTAACCCCTTCAATGCTCTTCTTCTGTGTCTGTAAATAATCTGTATATATGGGTATCACTTTCTTTTTCTTCTAACCACTCGGGCATTGCCATTTAGTTTTTTTTCTTCTCCATTTTGTTCTAATTGTAGCTTTTGTTTCTTGCTTCAATTTCGTGTTTCCTTCTTGGTTTTGCCTGGCTAGACAGGAATTTTTTGTTTCCTTGTCTATAATGGCTCCAGCTGATTCTTTTTGTGAATCTTCAATGACTGTTTGTGTAATGGATGCTTCTGGGCATTTAGGAACAAATCTTGTACACAGACTCTTGCAAAGAGGCTACACTGTTCATGCTGCTGTTCAAAATCATGGTTTGTGTTTCTAAAATTTCCTGTTTTTGCATCTGGCTTTTTCTATTTTCTTGGAACTAAACCAATTTCAATTTTCTCTTTTTTTTTTGCGTTTGTGTTTTATTCAATTCCTGTTTGTTCTTCAATTTAGTTTTGTTTGCCTTTGAAATCCGTCCGTTGCGTCCTAATTTGATTATAATTCTTGGCTTTTCAAGTTCTATTAGGTCATCTGTTTTGAATTACTGGAATTAGTTGGCAAATTAGTGATATTTTATTGTGGAATTATGATTGGGATACTGTACATGAAATAAAAAAATAATAGTGCAAAAAAAATGGCAGAATCCATAGCCTCAAACAATTCTTCAGACATGCATGCTTATTTAGGGATTTTAATAATATGGTGAATAGTTGGAGAAATACAGCGCAAGAAGGCTTCATCAAATAATTGTTTATTCCCAAATATTGGGTTATCTAATTATTTTATTTGTTGTTTGTCTCCTGGTATTTTTTTAGTATGTATATAGAATTCTTATTATATTGTATGTTGATGTGGATGCATGAATATGCAGGGAAGTTGAAACATTTTGAAGAATTAAGCAGCAGTAACAAGAGATTGAGGGTTTTCTACTCTGACCCTTTTGATTATCAAAGTATAACGGATGCTTTGAAGGGTTGTTATGGCTTGTTCTATTCCTTTGAACCTCCATCAGATCAGCCCAACTATGATGTATGTTAATTGACTTTTTATATTCTAAGTACTGACTTCTAGAACAAATTATCTTTGTTGTGTGTTTGAAGTTTGAACCTTTTTGTGGTGTTTGATTATGTTACATCAAAGAATTAAAAAGTGGAAAAATGAAGTTATTTTACAGTTAGCAAGCAACAGAGACGTTTTTGAAGCACTAAAATTGAGATGCTACCTAATTTCTTGATAATCATATTTTTGTTCTTTTCTTGTTGGTTTTTCAATCATTGCTCTTCCTTTTCCTCCCTGGAATCAAATATTATTAGAATGACAATTCCAGATACATATTTGTTAAAATGGGAAATTATTGGATTTTTTTTTTTAACGTGAATTCTGTTTCAAGATGCATAGTTAATCAAATAAGCAGATGAATATTTGCTAAAATGGGAAATTATTGGATTTTTTTCATGTGAATTCTGTTTCAAGGTACATAGTTTATCAAATAAACAGATGAATAGTTGTTGAAATGGGAAATTATTGGATTTTTTTTTTCCAAGTGAATTCTGTTTCAAGATACACAGTTAGTTAGTAATGTGAATGATAATGAATGGTGCAGGAGTTCATGCCAGATGTAGAGGTAAGAGCAGCACATAATGTAATAGAAGCATGTGCACAAACAGACACCATAACCAAAGTTGTGTTCACCTCCTCTGCTACAGCAATTCTATGGAGTAATAATCATGACACCACCCCTGAGGATCTCGATGAGAGAAATTGGAGCGACATAAATTTTTGTCGCAAGTTTAAGGTACGTGCTTCACTTGAATTGCAACTAAAACCAAATGATAATATGTTCTAGTTCAGCTCTAATCAATGGTTTATAGCTTCGATAGGCATTTGGATTGACGAGATTAATACTTTTTTACACAGTTATGGCATGCGATATCAAAAACACTAGCAGAGAAGACAGCTTGGGCGTTAGCAATGGACCGCGGAATTCACATGGTGAGCATAAATGGAGGCCTCTTGATGAGCCCTGATTTAACAATTACAAACCCTTATTTAAAAGGAGCGGCTGAGATGTACGAAGATGGAGTATTTGTTACCGTCGATCTTAGTTTCATTGTGGACGCCCATATTCATGTTTTTGAAGACATTGCAGCATATGGAAGGTATTTATGCTTTAACAATGTCATCAATTGCAATCAAGAAGCAATTAAGCTTGCACATATACTATTGCCACCCTCCGAATCTTCGCATCCTCAAGGGTTAGTTCCAAAAAATTTCTGTTGGAAAGTATCAAATGTAAAGTTTGTGTGTATTTATATATTTACTGATTGCAGAAATGGCATTTTGGATTGCAGTTTGGAAGATACAAAATTACATCAGCAGAGGATAAGCAACAAGAAACTGAATAAACTGATGGTAGATTTTGACAGCGAAGTTCAAATAGATTGATTTGTTTGGATGCAAATAGGAATTCTTTGGGGATTCAAATTTCTAATTCAAGTCTAAACTGTTGTATTGACTGCGAGCTGTAAATGTACAAATTGCAGTGTGTGTATGTTTCGGATATTATTATTATGTATGAAAAAACACGAAATGATTCAATTTTTCCAAATGTAGAAAATAATTATCTGAGGTGGGAAGAGACAGTAGTTATATTTATTGTATGAACAACTTGCATCCTTTGGTTCTGTTACATCAAACAATTTTTCAAAAAAGAAAAATAAACATGCATTTGTTATTATTTTAGTAAAAGAGCAAACAAACCTTAAAAACTGTAAGAGACCTGGCAAATTGGACATCACAACTACCAAGAGACCCATCAATACGACCTCGTAGGTTTGTGCTTTTTATATCGGTACTCTCTTTTTTTTTTTTTTGGCAGGATCTGCCGCTCGTCTGTTACTCTTTGCTGCTCTCGTCACTTCTTAAGATTGAAGATGAATAACTACAGTAGTTATACTCCGTATTATGCTGCTACTCAAGTCGAGTAATGAGAAGCATGGAACTACTACCAGGAATCACCTGTGATCCTAACAGAATTCAGGGTCTTGCATGGAATTATGATGACTTACAGTCGACTGGAGATTTTGTGTTTCTATGTTTTCAAGACTTAAGTTAGTATTAGAATGTTGAAATCTGTTCATGCCTGTAGGATGCTGGAAGCCTGTATTTGAATTTGGAAATCTATATATGCCTGAACAAAATATTCAAGATTTCACTTGAAAATTTGATTCTCAAAATGTTAATTGTAAGATATAAGACTGCTAAATTTTTGTATATAAGCATTTAGTATATCATGTGCATAAAAAAATTGCGAGAGACCCATCAATATCAATTTCAGAAAATATTAACTTTAAAATCTCTTCAAAAATTTTATTCTAATACGAGCTAAATTATTATAGTAACAAGTTCCTTCTTTGGTTTCCATTAATGAACCATTCTATAGAATTAAAAACATCTCAGGCACTTAACGTGAGCGAGGTGACTGAAGAAAGTTTGAATTTCCGGACCTTTTTACTGTTTTCTGGCTGAAACAACACCTCCGTGCTTGACCTTACAGTCTCTTCTTTCCACTCAGAACCTGAAGCATCTTCACTTCGATAATCACGGGGACTGTACAATACTTGAAGCTTTGATTTAGCTGCAAACAGCCACGGGATTTCAAATGGATTAGATTATAAGAACAAAGGAGCAAAAAATGTCATCTCTCTGGAATCAAAGATAATTTTTTGGTTTACAGTTGCCAAACATGAGGCTATTGCATTGCAGGCTCTAATAAAAGTAAAATAATGATACACTACCCTCAAACTACATTGACAAAGATTTTATAATTTGAGAAAATAATCCCGAGTTGCAGGACCTAAACTCTATTATTAAAATGATCATAAGCTTAAAAAAAAAAAAAAAGAAATTAGAGGAATTACCTAGTCCCAACATGCTTGTCTTTTGGACAACAAGACGACCCACTTTTGATCTTTTGATGTTTCTCAAAGCTGAGACATCTTCTTCCTTTCCTTTAAATTCCAGAAATTCTCCTAATACATATTTACTACCTCTCAGTTCCAACCTGCACAAACACCAAAGACAAATCAAGCAGTTTCCTAAAGCAACGAACATATAGATAGACATACATAAAATGATGCCGGGAAGAATTGAATAACTTAAATTTGATTCACATCTAGAACTGAAAAAAGGGAATGGCAGAAGAACGTAGCCCTAGATACGATAAGTTCTACCCCTGCAGTACGACTGTCTCAATCATACCTTTAACAATGGATCAACTACAATTTTGTGTTTAGAACACTATAGGAAACATTCAATATTAAAATACTTCTGTTGCACACCCAACAAAATATGGGAATTAGTAAGCTCCAGTGCACACCATTCTAAAATATATATCTGCAACAGAATTGGGTAAGTTAGTATAGCATTTTTTTTCTGTTTTTTTTTCAGTTTTCCTCTTAGTCCTAACTAAAAGCCTTTACCTATTTTCTTTTTTTTTTCCATCTTTTAACTCTAGAATTTCCTAGATCATTTATAAGAAATTCACAAGTCGAATGAAAAAATCCATGCAATGAAGATAACATTGTAGAGAAGATAACTAAATATAACATGAACGCTTTCTTTGACCAAACATAAAACATGATCAAAACAATGAACAAAATTCATTAGAGAACACCATGTTCACATCTTCGGCACAAAGGAAACCAACCTATCCCACATTGGGGCAGTGCTGAGTACGAAATTAAGCTTCTCATCTAAAGATTCTTGCATCTCCTTCTTTCCACCTCGCAAGGCACCTTTAATCCAACCAGAAAACATACTTTTCGGCTCTGGTTTCAGCTGAACCCATTGTTCATAAGTAATGACCTCAGGTGGAAAATAGTTTGAGTGGACAGTCCTAGAGGAATAATGAAAATTTAAAAATGTTAACAGAATATCAAAAAAAAAAAAAAAATCACAAAATAGATATATACAAAACATCCTTCTCTCATAGCAGAGTACAAGTGCTACCTATTTCTCAGAGCAATACTGGCTTTATAATTATTTTGTATCAAATTAACATGGCTACTAAAAGCTTCTTTTAATTCCTAAAATCAGATCTTTTCTAGAAATTTTTAAGCTTAGAGTAGGAAATATTATGACCTCCAAATTTAATTACAAGCAGAGACACAATATTCTCTCAAATATTAGAACATTCATTCTAAAGTTAAATGAAGGTGTTCACAACAAAAATTCAACTCCTTCACAAAACCCACAGGACGGGATAAAATGGCACACATAAGTGCAAAAGTTTTAAATTAAGTTGGCTAACGAAGAAATTTTTTATTTACTACTCAAATAAGCATCTTAGACAGAAATCACTAAGTGCATAGCACAATCTAAAATCCACTTTTCCCAGGACATTGAAATGAATTGTGTGCATGTGCAAGTTCAATAATTTGACTTCCAAGTTTTACTTAAAACACAGTTCTTAGTACACCCAACACATACCAGAACTTTGGGTTGGGAAGGACAACTTTGTAAGACAAATATCCTTCTGGTAAAGCAACTCCCCTTTGTTCAAGATATGATTCAAGAACAGAAGCTTGTTTCTTTGCCTCCTCCATCTGAAAATATTAGTAGAGCGGTTTCAGTTTGAGATCATAGGTGCGGAAGGCAATATTCTGAATACCGTATCAAGCTATATGGCACATTACAAACCAAAATTATCTATGACCCAAAGGCATGAAATGATTTCAGGGTGAAAAAATGACAGTTATTTTCCCAAGGGACTGAAACCCAAGCATCAAATACGATTGCGATAATACAGCATTACAAATGCCTGATTATTAAACTAATAATGAACTTCACCCTAGTAACGACTCGAGAATAACCCAACCAAACAGCTACACAATACACAAAAAATAAAATCCAAATAGTTCAGCAAATACACTAGAAAGTGAACAGTATTGTTCATCCTACTAACAGTCACATTGCAACATGACTTACAGGATCAGGATAAGACTCTGACTTGTGTTTACTGGTATCTTCACAAGTCCAGCTACCATCACCATTGATTGACACAAGCCCTGAGAAATTCTTTACACACACCACCACTGCCTCCCTACAGAAAATGCATAAACATAATTCCATCAAGTAATACAATGACTTGATGTTTTGAATTTGTTTTCATTAGGGCACAATAAAACATTGAGAAAGAAAATTATGGAAGGCTTACCCTTTGGTAACAAGAACCAAGTCCACATTCTGCCGCGAACCGGTATCAGCATCCGGAATTCGTAGCCCAACATATGCCTTTCCTCCATAAAGCTTTTCTAATCTACAAGTGCAAAGAATTAACATAAATTCAAACATGATAAACACAAAATAATCACAAACACACATTAACACTCCAATCATGAAACGGAATTATAACACTACTACGAGTGATAAGTTTGGTCGGCTAAACGGATAAAGCAGTTACGCATTTTCGATCATAAATTTTCTGGAATCGATTTATAGAAGAAAATTCAAGAAAAGAGAAAAGAAAACTAGGGAAGTAACAAATACCTATGAGCGACGTTGAAAAGAGCGCTGGTATCAGAGCTTTCGATATCCAAAACGTCGTCGTCGTCGGAGAAGAAATGGCGGAATAACTTGTAAACGATTAGACCACAGAGAATTTCGATCCACATGATGATGAAAAAATTGGCGTATGGATGGTGAGAAAACGATTCGGGGGTTGTTTTGCGGGAAAATGGTAAACGACGATATTTAGAAATGGGGAAATAGAGAAATGGGGTTTATGATCTCTAATTTAGACTGTTAGAGCGTGTGCGCGGACTAACCAGTTTGACCGAACAAAATTACAACTGCTTAAGAGCTAAGTTAAAAATAAAAAAAACTGCTTTGAAGAATCAGAATAGAATGCATGTGAGATTCATATAAATTTCCCTAATGAAAAAATCTCAAGAAGCAGTTACTTGACTTGAAGGCCCAAACTATGTGGATTCTTTCCCAAAGTTACTTCGAGCAGCCATATTTTATTTAATTTGTTAGTAATAACTAGTTAGACTCTCCATGGGTTCGGTCTAAGCTCAACATCTCCAAATACCCAAAGGCTGATAATAAGAGCATCTCCAATGCAACATGAAATTGGTCTTGTGCACATGACACATAAGCAAAATAGAAGATTTTTCTAAAAAAAGCTCTCCAATGCTAATGTCCATTTAGAATGTCAAGCTTATGTGGAATTGACATTGTGAAGTT
>CATIWJ010032217.1:0-15528 GCA_949640765.1 Croton laevigatus | reverse complement strand
CGTCGCGAGCGCAAGCTTTGGTTGCGAGCGCGATGGTTACAAGGTTGTTCTTCAAATAGGCATTTGTGTGAGTGACGCGGGCGCAATGGTAACAAGTATGTTTTGGTTGCGAGCGCGCCATAATTTTAGAAATTCCCTGTTTCTCAATATATTAGTCACAAGCGTGACACAAATAACTCTCTGTTTCTGTTGCGGTCGCTATGATCACATCAAACTTTTTATTTTGCTGGTAGCGAGCGCGAGGCTAACAATGTTGTTTCAGATGCGAGCGTGATGATTACACCATTCTGAGTCTTTGAATAGTAGCACGCGCGATGCCAACATCTTTGTTACTGTCACGGGAGCGATGGTCTTGTGATTATGAGCTAGTTGTATAGTTGCGAGCGCGAAGCATACAATTTCATGTTTAGGTTGCGCGCGCGACGCTTGACGCAGAAATTGCATTCTTGTTTTTGCTTGCTAGTTTGATTTAAATCTTCAAGACATTTGCTATGAGCATGATTGTTCTGCACTTTAAACACTTTTTAAAACATTAGTTGATCACAATTCAAGTTAGTTTTGTCAAATAATCAAAACAAGGAATTTTGGAATTCTAAGCACAACACATAGCACTTTATTACATTTTTTTTATGAACTACAAAATTTGAAATAGACTTTTGGATTAATAACGGAAGAGAGTTAAAACATAGTATGATAGTGTAATGGTTAACATTTGAAAGACTTATTAATCAATTCGTTAAAAATAGAAACATCATAACCAAAACTAAAAATCTCTATAAAGAATTAATTTGTTTTGTACTTTACAATAAATTGTAAAAATTCGATTGAAACGTGGTTTGGCTCAACAGGGATATTTGCTCTCTGTTAAGGACATTGACTATTGTGGCCAATAAAGAACATCACTTTAATGATAAAATAATACTCGGATTGTAACCAAAACCCATTAACTTAATTTTATTTTTATGTGATTCATCAAACTTAATTTTACTGTTGTTTTAAAAATATTGGTGTCTTAAAAATAATATCAAACAAAACTAAATCAAACCCATTTATGTACAAAAGCTGTAATTTAAATGAAACTTCAAAGATTTGAATTTCAAATTCTCTTAAAATCCAAGAGCTTTTAATACTCAACCTATGGAAGGAAACAAAGTTATAATTTTGCGATCAATCTGCCAAAAAGATGAAACTAAATTACAAAATTGATGCTAATTACATTTGCAGTTTTTATAGATTTTTTTATTTGGATGCACATTAGAGTATGTTTTTTGTATAAAAAGAAGAAGACAACCAAAATTACACTTGGTAGAGGCGTTGGCAGCTAAGGAGATTTGTCAAGCCTCTCCTCTGTCCAGTTTTAGTTTAATCCCAGTCTAAAGTAGGAAAGATGCATTTGGATTGTAAAATTACATTCTGGTCCCTAAACTTATGATATGAAACATATGCAGTTAGGTTGCAAATATTCTGTTTGGCCTTCAGGTTGAGGTGGACATAAAATTGGGCAATAGGTCCAACATATTTGACATCAGATTCAATTGGACTCTTAATGTTAGATTGGGAGTGAAATCTTGAAGAAGTATGCATCAACGTAGGAGGAACAAGGCGAGTCACAGACAAGATAGAGGAGAACAGCTAGGGTTATGATGAATGGAAAAGATACATGTTATATAGTATCCGTTTACACACGGGTCATATTTGTTAGTATATTTAAAATGGATAGTTAGCAAAGGCTGGCCCAATAACAAGTCCAATAGAATCTGTATACATGTATATATAGCATACTGTACAGAATACAACATACATAAATAATACAATCTAATTTTCAATTTCTTAGCGTGGTATCAGAGCTGGTCCATTAAAATCTAGATCTGGTAATCATTTTTTCCAACCTGTAACAGGAAGAGAATTGAATCAATGGCATATCAATTGAATGCACAGATGAATAACAATCAAGAACCAGAAGCTTACAAAATCACAAACTCAGACAACTTTAAACCAATATAGTCACAATATTGCTCAATGGCAGAAATTACTTGTCATGGAGTCGGTCAATGATGATAACTTTAAGAGCCAAAGACAAATTAAGCTTTATTAATGGAGAAGAAGAAAAACCAAGAAACAATTCACCTTTGCTAAAGAAATGGCTCAAGATAGACAGTATGTTGACCTTTAAAAATCAAGTCCAGAGCAGGAGGTCTGAACCAAAAACACAGAGAGCTTTTCCCACCGTAAATTGTAGAGCAGAGGTTGGGAAGCTTGTACAATCTGACCTGGAGCGACTTCATCACCAAAAATTGGGATTGAATACACTTTGGTCAGAGACATCGATTCCGGCGTTTACGTCGAAGCAGTGAAGTATCAACTCTGGACTAGTTAACAAGTTTCTTTTCTTTTCTTGATTTTCATTCTGATTGAGATGGGATTGTATAATTGCTGCTGTTAAAATTGCTATGATGTTGATGATGTTGAACTGATTATCTGTCTATATTTGATTTTGTGAAGAACCTTGGAGATTATTAAATGATTCGAATTCTATTGAATTTGCGATGCTGTTGATGAGCTAATTTAATTATATGTCTAGGGTGATGTATGAAATGAATTATGATATGAGACCTTAATTTGAACCCTCTTGATTATTTTTATTTTCTTAATTGGATTGATTTTATGTTAAAGAACGAATGATTAGCTACTAATCGTTTGACTTAGGGTTTGAATGCATAACGAGAGTTGATTTCATCACCGAAATTCATCATTTTAAGAACTTAAAGTGAATTAGAAATGTAAGCTTTAAGAATAGAATTTGGTTTTGATAAATTGAATTTTATGAATACGAAAGTTATTAGAATTCTTTTTATCATCGAATTTTCGGAAACCGAATACTTTAGAATAATCAATTAGGTATTCGATATCATAACTGATTAATTTACGGATTACGATCCCTGGACACTCTTTCCTGTTACTGTTTTTGTTTTTGCTTGCGTTAAATTACTGTTTCCCTTATTTTTTGAAGTTAGTTACTACTGTTGCTTGCGTACGTGCATTCGTTCACTTTTTAAATTGCTAAATTCAAACACATGCTTTGCCGGCTAGATTATAGAGAGAGAGAGTTATTACTAGTAATCTTTAGAAATCTTATCAACAACAAAATGAGCCGTTTTATGCTATTTGGGATAGGTTTAATCAACTTGTTAGTGCGTTTCCATGTCATGGTTATTCAAATAGGCAACTAACACTTCACTTAATTAGGGGATTAGATGAACAAACATCCGACTGGGTGTCTAATGGAATTCTTTCCGCTATTAGTGCATTTTGGGATAGAAGCCATGAAGAGATTATGTGTTTATTTAATGAGATAGCTGAATTTGCTTATAATGAATGCATAAATAATCATAATATCTCTTTGCATGACTCTTCTGATTCTTTTGAGCTTAGAGAAGAGATAGGTACAGAAGTGGAAAGTGGAGTGAATTCTAAATCCGGAACCCTCAGACCTTCCTACTTTCTGGTTTTTCGATGACGAGCGCGAGTTCCGGTGGTGAAGCTTTGTTCTTTGTCTGAACACCACCGGAACCCTCTCTCTCGTTAATCGTCTATGTTTCCCTCGATCTGTGTATAATCCCCAAAGAATCGAAATCTCTTCTGTTTTTGTCCTCAAATCCACAGCTCCCTCTTCGTCCTGTGTTGTCGTCCATTTCCCACTGCTATTGCCGATGATATGGTCTGGATTCTCTTGAAATCCAGTCCCTTTTTTCCTCGGCCGGCCTCCCTCTTCCTTTCGGTCCTCCCTCTTCCTTTGAATCCACGGTTGCTTTTTATTTCAATTTACCAACCAGACCTAAGAGTAAAACGCAATTCATCACGCGTTTTGATGAACTTATCCAAACCAATCCTCAACTTCAATCCTTTTTCTCACAGACCCTTGTATGCAACAAAACTTCCAATTAAATCCCTGATCTCATCTGTAAATCTTTTAATTGCCCAATTGCTTGTCCCTTTTTGCATTATTATTCAATTATAACATGCAACATATAAATTAAATAGTTAATTGCTTTAAAGATAAATTATTTACCAATTGTACCCAAAATTAAGCAATAACTATATAAAAATATATATAATTTCAGCACAAAACATCTTATCCTTTATTATTTTCAGCACAAAAATATATATAATTAGAGCAAAGCAGAATGTTGATTGAGTTATAAATGGTTTTATCATATGAAGTTTGTTATTTATGCAGATATTATTTTCTACTATGTTTTAATTAAAATGTTTTTAAATATTTATTTTATTAGGCTTATACTTCGATTAAAGTACCCATTGAGCAAAGTTTGCTCAGGGAGTTTATTGTCTTAAACTCGTTGCAGTCCAACAAATCTTTTGTAGCAAGCTGTTTGCACCGCCGACACGACATGAAGCTTTTGGTAGTATTTTTATAATTTGTAATATGACTAGCAATGGCATGTACAGTTCTGATTATTAGTGTAACGCCCCAAAATCTGTAATGTCTAAAATGCTGAATGATCTACGGAAAGAAAGGTAGAAGGAGTTAATAATAAGGAAAATTAAGGAAGAAAACCCTTTTTAAAAGGAAAATAAATGAATTATAAGTTCAGTAAACAGGTTGTAAACCATGAATTAATAAGTTATGAACATAGTAAACAAGTAGTAAACATAGTAACCGATTGTAAACGAAAAGTAAACAAGTTATAAATAAGATAGGTAAATAGTAAACCAATGGTAAACAAAAGGTAAGTAAAAAGGAAGGAATAAAGAAAACATAAATTATACACGAGTCGTAGGTAGAAGAATAAGAAAATTGAGTATAGACGTAACATTTGACAACTATAGATTCTGATGATACAGTTCGGGCGCGTAGACTCGGAAGGATTGCGGAGAAATTCACCGAACCTCTGAAGTTAAACGTGCTCAGGTCATAGTACAAGTTAGGATGGGTGACCTCCGTGGGAAGTAGACCTTAAATACGTAAATTCGGTAATATGATCTACAATAGAGTTACAGACAAATGCCGACCGTAACCAGGAGGCGAAATAAGGCTTCGAAAGTCAAAAGGACCTAACGATAATTTTGAAAAAGTCGAGGACCAAAACGTAATTTTTCTAAAATTCGTGTAAAACCTCGAAAATATATTAAATATGAAGTCTTGAGGTTAAATAGATCATAACGGTGAAATTACAGTAGTTTCCGGAATTACATGTGCGGAGAATTTCGTTGAAGCACGAAAACTTGACACGCGTAGAACCTATGGATTTAATCTGAATTTTGGAACCCAAGATGACCTAATTTTTAGAAGCGTAAAACATAAAAGTTGTTCCATTATGTGTTATCTAAATTTAGAAACAAGAACAGCCTAATTTGGATTTGCATAGACAAAGTTATGACAAAATTAGTAGACAGTGCGCAGGCTGCCTAAGGCAGTGCGACGGGACCCGGCAGAAAACGACGCCAAATATTATCTGTAGTCCGGATTGATCTAAAATTTGAATATGACATATATATAGATGTTTAGGTTCATTTGGCACAAGAATTATTGAATTTGGACTAGTACGTAAAAAGTTATTAATGACGGATAACAACTAGGTATGGTGAAGACTTTAGAAGCACTTAATTGAGAAAACTTGTCAAATAAAGGGGGCTATTGGGTAAAAGGTAAAAATTGAGCATTGTTCTTGCTCAGCAAGGAAAAATATGTGAAGATGACATTTGGCAAGATCAAAATCATTGAAATATATTAGGTTGGCTAAATAATAGCCATTAGATCAAAAATAAATTAAATCAAAAAGAAAATGAAAATATATAAAGTTGAAATGGAAATTTAGTCTTCATTTTAAGAAGAACCAAAATCCTATCTTCCTCTTCCATGGTGGCCGAACCCCTCCACCAAAAAGGAGCCATGGATTTTGTGATTTCCAAGTTAATTCGTGTAGGAGAAAGCTAGCTTTTAAGGTAAGCAACATATCCTGACTTCTATTTGCTTCGATTGATCATTATTTCAAGAGATTAAATAAGATATATAATCTGAAATTTTAGGGTTTAATAGGGGGATAATCATATAATGAAGATGAAGTGATTAATTGATGAGAAAGGGTTCATATATTCATAAACAAGATGAAAGAAAGTTGAAATCATAATCTGGCAGATTTCTAGGGTTGGATTCAAGCTGAGTTTTGAACATGATAGGGGCGAAATTTAAGGAAGTCATAAGAGAGAAAGAGAAAGTTGTAGGTCTATGTCTTAGCTAAAAATAGGGACCAGATTTGCCTTATTTAGACCTGTAAAACGGAAGTTATGGCCGGAATACTGGCCGGCGATCAGCTGTCGGAATCAGATAGGCTAACAGAACAAGTCAGATTTCAAAAACTTGTTTGACTATGATAGAAATAGAATTTAAAGAAGTACAAAACATAAAAGTTGTAGATTTATATGTCTAGTTTATGTCTGTAAAATAGTTAAGGCAGAAATTAAACATAAAAAGAGATATACTTGAAAAACCAAAAATGGTGCAAGTCTGAAATCAGGAGTAGGCAGAACTGAAGTATGAACTTTGGCTAGTAATTTGGCTAAGTTAACAACATAATTTGAGGTAGAGGTAAAAAGAAAAGATGTTCCCCTGTTTGTTAGGAAACTTTAGAAGTTAGAACCAACACAATTGGACTAGTAATAAAGAAAATACAACTAAAATAGTAATACGTGCGTAGGCTAAAATCTTGAACCAGTGCAGAACCGAACCTGTGACTTTAGCACATAACACGGATACGTAATAAACATAATTAGATGCTATGATAGAAGACAATAATGTACCTAAGTATGTTAGCTAATTATAGAACTAAAAACCATTTCATTTGAACTTGTAAATAAAAAGATATGACTAAGTTACTAGATTGCACGTAAGAAGAATTAAACGAGCGATAGAGTCGGAATAACACTAATATTGGAAATAATTCATAACTTAATCAAATATGAAATTATATAAATAATAATAATCTTATGTATTAGGATTGAACAAAGTCCAGAATTAACTTAATTGGAGTTAGATAAATGAATGTATAAATAAATTAATGAAATGTGCGCAAAGTAAATTAAATAAGCAGCAACGAGGAAATATTCAAAAGTTGTGATTGTGTTGTGGTAAATTGTTTATAAAAGTGTTTATTTTCAGTTTATATAAGGAGTGAGGGTATAAGGACAGATTACCGAAGTGTTTGTGAGATTTTTATACAGGATCCCAGTGTATAGTCGCAGGGACTATTCATTTAGTCGCTATTACGATTCACGAACTGTCCATACGTAGCCGGAACTCTGGCGAAATTTTCATAGAAATGGACCTAAAATTTGACTAAGTAAAAATTGAAGTGTATTCGGCAAAATACTATTCATTTGGTAAATTTTTTAGAATGAATATATGTAAAACATAAACGTATAAGAATAACCCGGTAGTGTTAAAGTAGTAAGTAAAAGTAAGAAAAGAAGCATAAGCATTTATCGCACACGTAGGTATGTATTATTATATACACAATGGATAAAAGATCGGAATAAGTTAAGTTACGAGGTACGAGCTACATATAGTAATAAATGAAATTAAAGTAACACATAAGATGAATTTAAAACTACTTATATTAGAAGAAATATATAGTAAACGAGAAGTTAATTAAATTGTGATTATACTTGTTAAGCTAGATTTGCAAGGAGATTGTGTAGTCAAACAGAGGGCGAGGAAAGCAGAGGGTGAATAAATCAACGTTAAATCAGGTTTGGTACTTTGCTTTTATTTACTGCATTTATATATATATATATATATATATATATATATATGCAATAATGTGAACATGTGATGCCTTGTTTGCAATGCGATGCTACTGTTTGACATATGTGCTATTTGTAAATAATTAGTGTGTTGAATTGAACTGAGTAAAAGTAAAGTACCCACTAAGCATAGCGCTTAGCAAGTTTAGTGTCTGCTAAACTTGTAGGATCACGGAAAGACGTAAAGACAATCAGAATAGCCGAACGAAGTCAGGCTCACCACAGACACCTCTTCACCTAGTATGGCATATGCTGCGCAATAAAAGTCGAAAGTCAGAACAGACAACTGCATAAAGGAGAAAAAAATTTCTCAAGTAATGTTCTGCATACCAGTAAACATCAGTTGTGACACTCTTAGCTCGGCTAGTAACTAGTCGGATTAAGGGGTGTTACAATTAGAACATGTAATTGGTCTTGAATATATTATTTTCAGATTATAGCAATAGAGGATTAGATTGGAATTGATTTGTAATAGTATTATTTACTTAGGTATGTATGAATGCTTGAGATTGAAGAGTATATGATAGCGTTTGAACAAAGGGATGTAACACCCCTTAATCCGACCGTTTGTAGCCGAACCAAGTGGTGCCACATTACATAATACTCGGTATACAGATCATATTCTATAATTATAATACAAAAATATGGGTACATTTTTTTTCTTTCTTCTATTCATTTCTATATTGACTTTGCTTGTGCAGAACTTGACTTTAACTTCTCAGTATATGCCAATCTAAGTTCTTCAGGCTTTGATGCTATTGGACAGTTCCTGTTTCTTTGATATCTTTCGGAGACCTACAAGTTTAGAATGAACCAAACTTGCTGAGCGATTGCGCTCATTGGATACTTTAACTAATGAAAAGCATAAATAATTTAAATGAACATGTATAATTTAAAACAATATTTAAATATTGTAAATCACATAATAAAATAAATTGCTTTATTTAAAAATCTTACTTGTTTAGCTCTACTAGGCATTTAGGTGAACACAGGGATAAAGTCTCTATCTGTATTTCAGAATTTCTGAATTTTCGGTATGGCAGAGATTTGTTCATACCAATACCGAATTCTATCATTTCAAATGGCCGTATTCAAAATTCAATCAAAATCAATATCAAATTCATTTTTGTAATACGACTGATTCAATCAGTATCACTTTTCATCTGTTTCACTATTCAATTTGTTCTGTGATTCGCAGTACTGCTTAGTATATGATACATCATACCCTTATCTTACTAGTTCAACTTATCCTAAGTAGAGCAAAATATATTTACTGGATATGTGAGGAATTTATAACATTTATTCTATACTGAAATTTCTGTATTATTTTGATATTGACCAAATCTCTGAAATACCATCACAATATCCATTTCATAAATCAACATTTATTTATCAAATAAAACATTGTCCTTTCTCTCAAAAACATATTTATAGAAAATAGCTTATTATTTTTCTTTTAAAAAATATTCTCATTTCAAATATATTGGATTTTTATAAAAACGGTATTTTTATCAATAAGTTCATAATTAACATTCATAGCTTGTTTATCAAATATTTTTCAACAATATTTGCAAATATTAATTTCCTTGAATCATATACCTTTAGTAAAATTAATTTAAATCAAATCAATTTCATATTATTATTATTTGAAAACTCTTTTATACAAATCTTTATCAAAAGTTTAGTTTTCTTAAATCATAAATATTGTTATTTCATATTTAATTTTATTCCTTTGTCAAAATTATTTAAAAACTTTATTTTATTCTTTAATAAGATTTTCTCAAAGTAAGTACTCAAAATAATATTTCTTCCAAAATGTTTAATAAGTAGTTTTTTTTCTCAAGATAGTTAAATAAAAGATACTTTACTTTTTTAAAATAATCTTTCCCTCAAAACATTTTAATAATTAATATCTTTTCAAAATATTTAAAACTCTCTTTATATATATATATCTTTTTTTAAATAAAATATTTCCAAATTAAATTTTAGGTATTATTATTTTTTAAAATAATAATTACTTTCCAAAATATTTGTTTCAATACAAAAATCACTTTAAATAAAATAATATATTTTACTTTTAAAATCACAATTAAATGAAAATATTTCTTTTTTTATCAAAATTTCCTAAGTAACTTGATTTACAAAAATATTTAATTAAGAACATATTTACAAAAATATAATAATAATAATAATATATTTTCAAAACATTATTTTTTGGAAAAATATAATAATAATGATAAAATTATTAATAAAAAATAATTTATACTTTCAAAATATCATTTTCATCCAACGATAAGAATATTTGGTATAATAAAATTCTTAGCTCTTTCTTTTAATAATAAAAGTCACAATCTCAAAACAATTCATATCCAAATTATCATCACATTTAACCAAGATCATTTCAAACAATCATTTTATGCAATTTATCAAAATCATGAATAAAATAAAATTTAACTTTTCAAGAGTTAAAGTATCAAACCTCGGTCTCCTTGCGGTTGGGTTCCTATTCCTTAATTTTCCGGGACTGTCTTTTGTCCTAATAACTGTCCATAAATAATGGTCATGGGTAATTGTCCAATTTATAGTCCAATTATCCTATAGAAATTTCTAATTAAATCCCTCTAAATTTTTATTGTCCAATTATTAAATAATTGGATCCTTAATTATTTTTCCTTAATTAAAAGTTTAACTAAATAAACTTATCCAACAGAATATTATTTTAACTAATTTTAGATTTAATTTAATCCAATATAATTTTATTTATCTAACATGTATTTTAATTTAAATTTTAAACTCATTTAAATAACTAATTTCAATTAATTACCTCTAAAATAATTTTTATATCAAAATAAACCTATTAAGTATTTTGTTTACTATACTTATGACTAAATATATTTTTTTTCATAATTTAATTTGACCCCTAGAATATTTAATTTCAATTTTAAAACTCAATTTATTAATTAATTTAATCTGTGACTAGTTTGAAGAGAAAAATAAAGTTCAGGGGTTAATTACCTATGTAGAAGGATCTGTCTGAAAAACAACTTGGGATGCCCGGGGTCTGACTTTGATTGACCAAACATATAGGCGTCTGTTTGTAAAACGCGGAGGGATCAGAGTGAATTATCCAACGGGACGCGAGTTTATTAAGAAATTCGTCAAAACACCGCTGTTTTAGTAAGAACGGCGTCGCATCAAGCTGGCCAAACCCAGACGCTTTAGATCAAACCAGCTAAACCGAACCAAGGGCCAAATCGACCCGTCGTCTTCAACAATTGAATTTCTGCAACATTTCACTATTCATCATGTTCTTGGGCCGTGAATTTCCGGTAGCTCAATAGCGATTCCGGCGTCCAACGGAGACAACCAGAGCACCGATCCACTCGTCTTAACACCTTTGATCTATTTATGGCGTTATTTCAGTCGGAGAGAAGCTGAAACCAGAAAAAATGTCGTTGACAGTTTCTGTTGACTTTTCTTAGCTTCTGTTTGACCGGACTGATTATCTTCTCCGGCGATTGCTCGAAGTCTTTCTGGTACCTATGATGAACTCTAAGCTTCCAGAAATCATTTCCCAATACTAGTTTATAAATTTGAGGCTCAAATCAAAATGCTTAAATTCCTCATATTTTTCTTCCTCTATTTTCGTTATTCTTTCCTTTTAAATTTTAAAATCCAGAACTTCTTCCTTCAATATCAATCTCAACGAAATTCTCGTTGATCACAACAATCCGAACTTAACAATCAATCATGCTTCTTCCTCTTTAAAATTCTTCTGCTGGTTTCCCTTATACGCCTCTCCGTCCCCTTCCTTTCGTTACTTTTTTCCCATTTCCGGTTCCTTCTTTCTTTGTTTTTAACTCTCTCTCTCTTTTTTTATTAATTAATTAATTTATTAATTAGTTTATTTATTTATTTTAAATTAATAAAATATTTATTTATTGTTATTTTTCTTTTTTTGGAATTAACCAAAATACCCGTCACCATTCAATTTATTTGCATCAATTAGAATTTTACTGAGGTAATTTTCAATTTACGGTGTCACCGCATTTAACCGGTCGGTAAAAATTAAAATTATTTCTGTAACGAAATCCTATAAAATTTATACTCAATTTAATTATCTCAACATCTAGATTCCAAATTTGATATTTTTAGAACTTAATCCGCTCCTAAAATTTTTTAAGGGTCAAAATGACCAAATTGCTCTCGGGGTTGAAGAAAATACAATATTATACTTAAAATAATCGTCTTTTCGAACTAATTATCATTTAGACATTTATATAATTAAATTATCTTAAGATAATCCATGTATTAAATTTTTACCAAAATAATTATTATTTGACTTAAAAATGGTAAATTACATTTTAGTCCTTGAATATATATTTTCGGACTGTGACAATTCTTCCCCTCTTTTAAAAAGAGTTTTGTCCTCAAAACTCGATTGTAAGCCTCTTAAATTATTCTAGTATTAATTATATTATTTAATATGCTGAAGTGTATTAATTACACCGTCTTTTCGGTTTAATGTTAGTTGGTGTATCTATATTAGAGGGTTCTTGGTTCAATTTAAATTTTAATTATCTCTAACATTTTTTTTTCCACTAGCCTTCTATCTAAGATCCTATTCTTATAATTCTTATATTTCATTTTTAGGTCTAATCTTTCAGTTCAAATTTCTTATTCCTATACCATATATCATTTCTAAAGATTATTCATTATTATCATTATACTCATTCTATATTTTCGCTAAACCTTTTACCTAATTTAACTTCCGTTTCATTAAATTTTACTTACGCTGACTATCTATAAAATTATAATCATAATTTTTTTTTTAAATTCTAAATTTTACAATTTATTACTTTTTAACTTTTCACTAGTCATTTATTTTATTTACTCAAAATTACTTCTTTTCTATTAAAATTATCTGATCGTAATTCTAATTGATCTATAACTGCCTATAATTTTAACTTTCTATATTTTAAACTTATCTTGAACTCCTTTTCATTTTAAACTTTATTATTGAATTTTTTCTAATTTAATTTTTATTGCAATTTTACTTTTACTTTTTCATTAAAATAAAACTCATATTTATTAATTATTATTTACTACACATTAAGCTGGGCTAATATTCCTCTCATTTGTTTATTTGTAATTTTATATTTCAAATATTTCAGTTTTATATTAACTTTTCTTAGTGACCGTTACTATTAAACTATTAATTCAAACTTCTTTTTTTTTTATATGTGCAATGGTAAATTTTATTTTCCGAAGGTGAATTATTGTATCAACTTTATGGTTTTACCATTGGTGGCTTTAATCATTCAAGAATTTTGAGTTTTACTATAAATTCAAATCATCCTAATTCCACTTCTCACATATTTTCTATCTAAAAATTTTATCTTTCTCTCAATTTCATTTCTTACTATTAGATTTTGATTTTTGATTTCAATTAGAAATGGCGACTTTCAGTTAAGTCTGTTTGTATTTTCTGTGGTGCTAGCTCAGGAAAAACTAGTGCATTTGAAGATGCTGCCAAGCTTTTAGGCGAAGCTTTAGCTGATAGAAAACTCAAATTAGTTTATGGAGGCGGAAATCTAGGTTTAATGGGTGCAGTTACTAGAGCTACGCATGATAATAGTGGTCAAGTTTTAGGAGTATTGCGTAAGGCGTTGGACAGCAGTGGCTTAATTGATATTACTCCTGGAGATAACAAAATATTGGTGGACTCGATGCATGAACGTAAAGCTACAATGTACGAATATTCAGATGCTTTTATAGCTCTACCTGGCAGCTATGGAACATTGGAAGAATTCCTCGAGGAGGTGACTTGGACTCAATTAGGGATTCATAAGAAACCCATTGGATTACTAAATGTTGACGGTTTTTATACTCTATTTTTGGCTTTTCTAGATTCAATTGTAGAGAAAAGATTTATATCAGTCCAATCTCGAGATTTATTTATAATAGAGTAGGATGTGAATTGCTTATTGGATCGACTAATAGCTTTTAACCCAATAATAGATCCTAATGTAGTCGTTTGAACTGGTCTACAGGTGAAAGTAGTAAAAGAAAAAGAATCGACTAATTATTTGTAACTTGTTGTCTTTACTGTTATGAAAATTTTTCCTTTGCATTTATTTTTCTTGTATGCCTATTGTAACACCCTAATTTTTAAAATATCGGTTTTTAATTAAAAAGACTAAATTGAAAATAAAATTGATTTTAAGGGGTATCTTAGAAATTTTAAACTACCAGTATTTAAGTAAATTTACAAAATAGTTAAGGGCATTTTAGTCAAAATGACATACGTAAATTGTGAAATAGTATAAGGGTATTTTGGTATTTTCATCCGAAAGATATTTTGAATAAATATTATTATTATACTTAACTGAAAAAAAAAAGAAAATCGGGAAAACCCGATTTCCCTTCCTTCTTCTTCGTTCTTCTTCCTCACCAATTCCTTTGCTCATCGACCGGCGAACTAGAGCAGCCGCAGTAAGGAACCGTCGCCGCGCCAACTCCTCCTCCTCCTCCTCCTCCATCTTCTACTTCCATTCCGATCGATCAAAACAAAGAGAGAGAGAGAGAGAGATCGGGTAACGATAAGGAGAGAGAGAAACAACGAAACAAAGGGAAATTTCGAAGAGCTTTTCCGGCCGCACCGGTGGTCGGACAACGACATGGAGACCAGATTTGGACTCCTCTCTCTTCAAGCTTCCCGATGGTGCTACCCTTACCGCCGATCTGTGACCGGAACGGAAATTATGTACAAAATTTCCGACACCATTTACAACGCCTTCAGGTGGTTTTCCTTCCATTTTGAAGGTAGATACTTATTCCTCTCTTCCTTAGCTTCGATTTGATGTAAAGATTGTTGAGATTGGTTAAGTTTTCCGATGATTACATTTTCCGGCGACTTTCTATACGGTTTTCATGAATTTCCGGCCAAACGGTCAATTGTCTGTTGGATTAGATTATATATTTGAAATCCTTGCGTTGAAACGAATCTATTGATATGCGTTTTGTTGAAATCGGACTTGATTTGCAGATTCCGGCCATTTTTCGGTGACTGCCCGGTGGAGCTCCGGTGACCGGAATATTCTTCCTCCGGTGAGAAATTTCGACAGACCCTATTCCGTATCATTTCGACGAGCTGAACTTGAATTTGAACTCCGTTTGACGATTTGAGACCCCGAACTATCAGAAATGTAAAGTTCGCAATTTAATTATTAGAATTTAAATTGTTAATGCTTTGAATATTAAATGGAATTTAAATTCGAAACAAAATTAATAGAAGATGATTAAATATAAGTAAAGGAAATAAATAATAGTGAAATTGGGAATTAAATTATAAAATGGAATTAATTTCGGATCGTAAGGAAATACGATTGAAACAAATTAGTAATAAGAACTTGATTTATATAAATAGGTGACGGAAGTAATTAATTATAGAAATTGTTTTATTGTGATTAGTGAAAAGACAGAGGACAGTCCGAGAGGTATTATGAAGGTAGAAAATACGAGGATACCGAAAGGACTAATGCATAGGACTTTATCTGCGGACTTTACTAGGTTCGATACTTTTTAGTATTTGAACTGAATCTTTTATTTTTAAATGCATGTTTTAAATGAGCATTGTTTTACTGAATTTTTAGATAAATATTTTGTTGGGTACTCGAACGTGTGTTCGAGTCGAATTATATATTA
>CATIWJ010032181.1:0-13501 GCA_949640765.1 Croton laevigatus | reverse complement strand
ATCAAAAGAAGGGTCTGAAGACAGGTTGTATGATCCAGATATTTATTTACATATTGATTTATATATTATTGTCCCATTAATAATTAAATTTAAACACATAAATAACAAATATTTATATACTGGTGATTTATATAGTGATCATTATATAAAACCATTATTTATATATTGACCAGTATATAAATATTAATTTTTTACATGCTAATTATTTATTTATATACTGATTTATATGTACTAGTGGTGATTTATATACTTCTCAATATATAAAACCAATATTTACATACTAACTAGTATATAAATATTATTTTTATATACTGATTGTTTTGTTTATATACTGATTTATATAATTATCAGTATATAATTTGAAATTTATAAGTTTGATATTTATATAGTAGTTAGTATGCTGGTAAATATATACATATATAGTAGTCATTTTGTGCTTTCAATTATATATAAGCCTATAAGAGTATAATTAGTATAAAATTAATTTTTATATATTAATATGTTTATAAATAAAAAAGTTAAAAAATTAAAAAAATAAAACACAAATATATATATATATATATATATATATATATATATATATATATATATATATATATATAAATAAGGCTATTTTTGAAATTAAAAAATTTAAATTCCAGAATTTGAATTATAGAGAATTTATATAACTTTCTGAGTTTGAAAAAGATCTATTTACTAACTTATCCTTTTGGTTAAATTACTTTGCCCTGCCTACCCTTCAAATAACCTTTAATTTATGACATTTTGGATATTAAAATCAAGTACAAGGGTTAACATTGTACTTTAATCCTCTGCTCCTATTTGTTTTTGTTTTATATGTATGTATCGGAAGTAGAGTGTACCGGCCCACTAAGCTTGTCGCTTCATTTCGTCTCCACCGGGGAAAAAAGCGAAGCAGCTGAGATCAAACAATCAACACAGCTCAAGTTAACAGGGTAATACTCTGGAACTTGTTTATCCATTTATATTTGTAGTGATGATCAATGTTCTTGTATATGTATTCATTTTTCAACCAAATAGAGTGAAAATGATTGTTGATTTGTACTCTTTGTGGCGCGTTCGAGGGTTTTTATTTAACAAGTGAGTTTTTTTGGTGGCTGTGTCGGATTTTGGTTATGGGTTATACTGTGTATTTCCAACTTTATATGCAAATTGAAGCGTTTACTTTCAAACTCAGTGATGTTGTTTTGCATGGGTTTGCTGTTTTAGAGGAATGAGACTATTTTGCGAGAAAACTTAATTTCTGGCTGATGTGATTGCTTTTCACAAAAATTGATTTGGGGAATTTGCATTGTTAAAGTGGAATGTGAGTTTGATGGTTTAATTGAGGCCTATTTGAAAGGTTGCTTTAGTTTCTAGAGCAGGCTGTGCAGCTTAGTCTTTTTTCCCCACTTTCATTAAAATTTTCCAGTTTTTGGTATACGTAGGAGTAATTTCAGCAATGTACATTTTGATAATTTGGTCCCTGTTAGCAGTAAGTAGTTATTAGATATGTACTTATTTGAAACTGGTTTAGACAGGTTCCCTATTATTATATTTCTCTCATTCGCTCCCATTTGCATCAGATGGACCATAGCTCTGAAGAAGAATCTGACATTAGTGATTCAGAGATCAACGACTATAAAGATAAGCCATATGAAGAACTGAAGTCTGGAAAATTCAGAGTAAAAGTGAATGGCACCTTAAGATGTCCATTCTGTGCTGGGAAAAAGAAGCAGGATTATAAGTTCAAGGACTTGCTCCAGCATGCATCAGGAGTTGCAAAAGGTTCTGCCAACAGGAGGGGGAAACAAAAGGCAAATCACCTCGCATTAGCACTGTATTTGGAGAATGACCTAGCCAATGAGGTCGATCAAAGTGAACTCCCAGTTATGCCACAGCCTGTCATTCGAACTCCTGAGGATGTGGATGTATTTGTTTGGCCATGGATGGGAATCATAGTTAACATAGTGAATGTAGACAAAGATAGGAATAGATTGCAAGAAAGTGGGTATTGGTTGGAACGGTTTGCTCAATATAAACCTTTGGAGGCATATACTTTCTGGAATGAGCAAGAGAAAGATGGAATGGCTGTGCTCAGATTTAGCAGTGACTGGAATGGGTTTATGAATGCTGCTGAATTTGAAAAATCATTTGAGACTTTGGATCACAGTAAAAAGAACTGGAAAGAGCTGAAGGCAAATCCTGGCTCAAGTATTTATGGCTGGTGCGCTCGTGCTGATGATTATGATCTGGAGGGTCTGATAGGAGCATATCTTCGAAAGGAAGGGAAGTTGAGAACAATTTCTAGCATTGAACAAGAACTAAATGAAAGCAAGAATATTGTAGTGGCACACCTGGCCAACAAAATTGATCTGACAAATGAAAATTTGGAGGAAATCAATTATAAATACAATGAGAAGACCATGTCCTTGAGTAGGATGCTTGAAGAGAAAGACAAACTGCACAATGCTTTTCTTGAAGGTTTGTCTACTATATTTTTATTTGTCTAAATAGTTATTTGTACCTGTATGGTTGGAATAATCGTGCCAACTACCTGCAAAAGCATGTTGATGTATAGGTTGTAGATTTGATGGGAGAATTTCGAAGAGAAAGACAAACTGCACTCTACTTTTCTCGAAGATAGACAACATTATTCTAACTTTTTGACCCTGAGTTAAATAATTCTGCTTTCACATCATATACTATAATACTATAGGCTAAAACTGTTTTTCTGTTTTTTGGGATGATATTTATGTCCAAGAAGTAGGTTTGTCAGAAATAGTAGGTATATCTAGATAATTGTTTCTATTTGATCACTTTATTGCTGAAATAGTTTTGCCCCTTTTAACTTGAAGTTATTTGAAAGAGTATGATCTTGTATTTATCCAAGAAGTTGACTGAAATGGTGGAAGTAGATGAAAACTACTCGTGTGCTTTTGACAAAGTATGTTGATTCAAAAGTATTACCCATGAGATCGGTATGCTATTAGTTTTATTCACAATTGTTTTTAATTGTTTATCAGAAACAAGGAAGATGCAGCGGCTTGCACGTGATAATGTTCACAGAATCATGGAAGAGCAGGAAAATCTGAATGAGGAATTGGAGGCTAAGAAGAAGAAACTTGATTCCTGGAGCAAAGAACTAAACAAACGCGAAGCACTTACTGAGCGTGAGAGGCAGAAACTTGATGAGGAGAAGCAACAGGTAATTAGTGTCTCCCTTGATTTTTTATTATGTTTTTGAAGCAATGTTGCTTATCATTTTAGCCTGTTTTTGCTTATTTTTGGTCCCTTTTTCTCAACTCGTTTTTCCATTAACACAAATTCAGTTTTCCAACTCACTTTATTTGTTTATCTTGGCAAGCTATAATCTCGCCTGTTCATTTATCTTATGGGTCTTTTCCTGTGGACCATAATTTATATTACACTTATGGTTGCATTGCAGTTGCATGTAACTCTGGCAATTGGCATGGTCTCATGGTCATCCTGTAATTAAATTGCCAAGTGTGTTGACTATTAATTAAAAAATTTTACAAGGGTTTGCTAAAATTAAAAATGCAACTGGAAATGAGCTCAAGAACATGAAAATGAAAATTAAATTCACAATTAACATATTTATATTCATTGTTGTCAATCAGCTTAGTTAACTATAAAAAAGAACAGGAGAATTGCTGAGCACATAAGCTCATGTATGATATTAATAGGATCATCTAATAGTATTGTAGTTAACCATATGTTTTAACAACAGATATGCAAATGTAAGTAACCAAAAAAGGGTTGAACTATCTCTCCCCCTTGAAGAAAGGTTAAAAATAACTCGGACTGAGATGCCTTGTTATAAAAATGAATCAGGCATTAACATGATGGTTCAATTACTAGGATTATGTAATAATTCAACTTGAGTGATAAAAAGCTTGAATCCAAAATACGGATGAATTTCACGTAATTGATGGTGTTTATGGATGAATTGCATGTAATTGATGGTGTTTATATGATCAGCACTGATAATATCTTTTGTCCTTGTAGAATGATGAGAGAAACAATTCGCTTCAGTTGGCATCCATAGAGCAGAAAAAGGCTGATGAGAATGTCTTGAGGCTGGTTGAAGAGCAAAAGGTGCACTGTTAATTGTAAATCGTGGTGGAATTTACACTGTTTTCATATTACAATTACTGTTTTTTCATTAATGAAGATTTATTAATTTCCAGATAGAGAAAGAGGAGGCCCTAAATAAGATTCTTCAGTTGGAAAAGCAGTTGGATGCCAAACAGAAGTTAGAATTGGAAATTGAGGAACTGAAGGGGAAGTTATTGGTGATGAAGCATCTTGATGATCAAGATGATGCGGCTGTCCAAAAGAAGATGAAAGAGATGAATGATGAGCTCGAGCAGAAAGTAGATGACTTAGCTGATGTTGAAAGTTTAAATACCACTCTTATCACAAAAGAACGCCAGAGCAATGATGAGCTACAAGAAGCACGAAAAGAATTAATTGAGGTAATTTTATCTTTTCCCTTTTCTGGGCCAAGAAGGCTTTAATCTAGTTGTCATGTTATAGAGGGGTTAAAGACATAATATATAAGCATACAAAGAAAAAGAGAAAGAAAGTGATATGCAATCGTTTGATGGTCATCGGTACCAGAGCGAGAAGGGGAGAAGTGAAAAGGTTTTCCTTTGTTTCTTTCAGGGTTTAAAAGATACATTGTCATTGAGTGTTCGTACAAATATTGGATTAAAGAGAATGGGAGAAATTGATCACAAGGCATTCCATAATGCTTGCAAGCAAAAATTTTCAACTGAGGAAGCACAGGTTCAGTCCACTACTCTATGTAGCTTGTGGCAGGAGAATCTGAAGGATCCAAATTGGCATCCATTCCAAATTTTAACCAATGCTGATGGGATTTCACAGGTAAATGTTCTGACTTTCTCTCCGAAGTTTGGTCTCATTATTAATAGATGGGTTGATAAATGATGCAGGAAATAGTAAACGAGGAGGACGAGAAACTGCAAAATCTGAAGCAGGAATGGGGGGATGAGATTTACATGGCAGTTATTACTGCTTTGAAAGAGATTAATGAGTATAATCCAAGTGGGAGATATGTTGTTCCTGAGCTCTGGAACTTCAAAGAAGGCAGGAAAGCCACATTGAAGGAGGTCATCAATTATATTATCAAGAATATCAAGTCACTGACAACACTGAAGCGCAAGAGATGAATTCATTTTTATTAGTTTTACGCTTAACAATCTTGAATCTGAATCTCTGTTTATTTGGTGTTAAATATTTGGATGAATTTAAGGTGACCTGTAATTTTCCTCTCTCTCTCTTTCTATTTTTCTTCGTTAATCAAGTATAAACATTTTGGAAAGTTATTAACTTATAATTAACCTATAATCGTTGAATATGGGACTTGCATTATTGTTGCTAATAACGATAATTAATGAGCTTTTGCTTTGATTTCCTCTATCTTTTTAGTTTTTAAAACAAGTCCAAAAAACCCCCAAATTTTAAGATTTATGAGAAAATTGCAAAGGTTCGATTTTTCATTATTTTGTTTATATGCATAATTTCTTATATTCTCTTCTCGTAATGTTCAATTCTGTTTTCTTTTAGTTGTTTTTGTAAATTTGAAAATTTGTTATATGAGTTTTTTTTTTCCCCTAATAATGAATCACAATAACAATGAATAGAATAATATTGTGGGCTACGCTATATAGATAGCTCTTTTCGAAATCTCCCATATTCTATCATTTTTATGGAATTAATATAAAAATACCAGTCCAGTTACACATTCAATAAAATACATATTTTTACATATTTTTATTTTCACGGTCTTAGTAAATGCATAGGTTAACTTTATATTAAAAGAAAATATGTGTATTTTTAGGTAATTAAAAAGTACATTTAATTAATATTGGAAAAAATATGATATTTATTAAATATTTAAAAGTTGACATTTACAAAAATAATTTTTTTAAAAAAATTGATATTTACTATAATTTTCCTATTTCTAAAAGTATTTTCAATTAATAATTAAAAATTATAAGGAAAAAATTAATATATTAAAAATAATTTTCAACCAATAAAATAAAATGTTTGAAATATAAATAAATATATTAAAAATAATTTGAAATTAAATTATTATTTTCAACTAATTGAATAAAATCTTCAGAAGTAAGTCAACATATAAAGATGATTTAAACTAATCAAATAAAATATTTAAAAGTAAATTTGTCAACAAGAAATTTTAATAGGAGTGTTTAAGGACTAATGTTTCCTTATTCCCGTTAGATAATATATAGTACATGGAAAATATAGTATTCTAATTATTAGTAAGCTTTTAAGCTCGCCATATTAAGCTTATTAAAAGCTCTCCTCATTAAGCCTATTATTAATCTTTCGCAGGCACAATATGGAGTTCTAAGCTATTTGTAAATGCATGTTACTATGGTTACTTTTATAGCAAGCATTTAAGCTCTCCTTTTCCAGAGGAAATGAGACTGATAAGCTTTCCCTTTCAGCCTTTAAATCTCAAATTACTGATGATCCCCTCAATAACTTGAGTTCCTGGAACCAATCCACCCATTTTTCTGACTGGTCAGGTGTTACATGTGGACTCAAGCATCAAAGAGTCACTAACCTCACCCTAATATCTTCCAGACTCAGTGGCACCATAACTCCTCATCATGGAAACTTGAGTTTTCTCAGGGTTCTAAACTGGGAAACAACAGCTTTACGGGCAATATCCCTCAGGAACTAGGTCGTTTGTTCAGGTATGTATGTATATGTTTCTTTATTAAATCTTCAAAGATTCGAACAAAAATTTCAAGAAAATTAATACTCCTTCTGTTTGATTTATATAAAGTGAGTTAACCGAGAAATCGACTTAATTTTGTGGTTTATGGTTAATGTACTGATATCAAATTTTATTAAGTATATAAGTAGTTTTACTCATTTCTAATTTGCTATAATGGAAATTTCTCTAACGCCTAGTTTGGAAATTTTCTTTAAGTAAATCGATCAGGTGAGTAACATTTTTCTGTTGTTAATGATGGGTCAAGCCCATTGAATTTTCCATAGCAAAAGAAATAAAAAGAAAAAAGGAAAGGTGGTGGAAGACAAAATTCCAAATTCAACAAAAGTGGGACCCAAGTATTTGAAAAACAAAGAAGAAATAAAAGGCAGAAGACTTTTGTTTTTTCGGTGGAAAAAAGTCAAGATATTTATAGATTTGCAACCTGATACACACTGCACAAAACGCGTAAAATCTCCTATAAATAGGAGATGAAGCAGGCAGCAAAATATAAGAGAGCAAGTGAGTGAGAGCTAATATGAAAAATAGCTCTGAGTATAGTTTATTTTTCTGGGTTAGCTTAGTGCTATGGATCACACCCACAGAGAGGTATGAGGTAAAAATAGAGCGGTAAAATTTGAGTGTTGCTAGAATTGTGAGCATATTCTAGTGGGGTGGAAAAATTGAGTGATTGTAATTATTTTCTCCATGCACATAGTGAAATTTTACCGGTTTGGTCCCGTGGCTTTTCCCTCTAACATTTAGGGGGTTTTCCACGTAAATTTCGGTGTTCTTATTTTTATTCCACTGATTTTATTTATTGTCGTAATTTTATTGCAGGGGACCTAACAAGTGGTATCAGAGCGTGGTTCCAGCAAAAGTCCAGCTAATCAGATAGCAGTGCCATATTTGTGGATATATTTTGAAAATAAATATACCACGACGAAGAGAAAATTACGACGAATCTATTGGTGCAGTCCGTTCGTGAAAACGTTGCAGAATTAATTTAATGATGAATAGTAAAATAGTAACCTAAAGTTGGTCGTGAACAGTTACTATTTGCCGCTGTTATTCATAGTTACTATTCACATTACTGGTGAATAGTTACTGTTGACGTTACGATTGCAAAGTCTAGTTCATCCAATACAGAGCTTAGTATGGCTAACGATGGAGGGATGATCAAGTTGACGGACTCGAATTACTCGACGTGGAAATCCAGAATGGAGGACTACCTTAATTGTAAGGATATTTTTGATCCAATTGAAGGTGAAAAAGCTAAGCCACAGGAAATGATCAACAAACAGTGAGACAAGTTAAAGAAGCAATCATTGGGTACAATACGCCAATGGATCGATGCTAGCCTGTACAACCATGTAAAGAAGGAAACAGATCCCCAAGTTCCCTGGAAGAAATTGGAGAGTATGTACGAGGCTATGAATGCTCGAGGAAAAGTGTTTCAAATTCGTAAACTTATGAATTTGAAGCTGACAGAGGGATGATCAGTTTCACAACACTTGAATGACTTTGAAGGACTTGTAACTAAGCTAGCAGTTACTGGTATGTCATTGGATGACGAGATGCAAGCATGCCTGTTGTTGGGATCTTTGCTGGACAGTTGGGATACTCTTGTGGTATCACTAAGCAACCCAGCTCCAAATGGTGTAGTAACTATGGATATCGTAAAGAATAGACTACTCAATGAAGAATTGCGTAAGAGAGATATTGCCACTAGCAGTTCACAAGCCTTTGTCACAGATAATAGGGGCCGGAGCAAGAGTAGAGGTCGTGGGCATGAAAAGTCCAGAAAAAAGAGACGGTGTTACTATTGCGGTAAGGAGGGCCATCTTAAAAGGAATTGCGACCTTCTCAAAAAAGAGAAAGGAAAGCAAGTTCAGGACGATGATAGAAACACGTCTGCAACCGCCTCAGCGGAAGATGGTGAGGTAACTTTTGTTTGCCATGATGCAGATTGCTGTCATGTAGCAGATGTAGATACCGAGTGGATAGTAGATTCCGGTGCCTCATACCATTGTGTTCCAAAGAGGGAATACTTCTCCACTTATAAAGCAGGAAATTATAGCACTATTAAAATGGGAAATCATAGTGTCCCTCAAATAATGGGGATTTGTGACATCTGTGTAAAGACCAATGTTGGGCCCACATTAATACTGGAAAATGCGTGGCATATTCCCGACCTTCGTCTGAACCTGATTTCTGGTAGTGTACTGGATAAGGAAGGATATCACCACCACATGGGTGATGGAAACTGGAAACTCACCAAAGGATCAATGGTGATAGCAAGAGGAAGATTATATTGCTCGCTTTATAAGACGCACGCGGTGATCTGTGCGGGTCAACTGAATGCAGCTGAGGATGATGCTTTACCAAATTTATGGCACAAGCGACTGGCGCATGTAAGTAAAAAAGGGTTGAATATGTTGGCTAAGAAGTCCCTCATACCACTAGCCAAAGGTAAAATAAACCCTTGTGATTATTATTTATTTGGGAAGCAACATCGTGTTTCATTTCAGAAGAGCTCTAGACGGAGAGACAACAAGTTAGAGTTAGTACACTCTGACGTTTGTGGTCCCATGGAAATGGAATCTCTTAGAGATAATAAGTACTTTCTTATCTTTATAGATGATTTTTCACGGAAAACATAGATATATTTATTGCGCATAAAGGACCAGGTATTCCAACATTTTAAGCAGTTTCACATAATGGTGGAAAGGGAGACAGAAAAGCCACTGAAGTGTCTGCGCACTGACAATAGTGGTGAATATATCTCTAGGGAGTTTAGATATTATTGCAGTAATTATGGTATCAGGCATGAGAAGATAGTTCCTGGTACACCTAAGCACAATGGCGTTGCTGAAAGGATGAACCGCACCATTATTGAGAGAGTCAGATCCATGCTAAAAATGGCTAAATTATCTAAGTCATTTTGGGGAGAAGCTGTCAATATTGCTGTCTACCTAATCAACCGACTACCTTCAGCACCTTGGGATTTTGATGTTCCGAAAAAGGTCTGGACAGGTAGAGAGATATCATACTCTCACCTGAGGGTATTTGGTTGCAAGGCATTCATGAAAGTTCCGAAGGAGCAAAGGACAAAGCTTGATGATAAGTCAGTACCTTGCATATTTGTTGGTTACGGAGACGAAAAGTTTGGCTATAGGTTGTGGGATCCAGTTAAGAGGAAAGTTGTCCGGAGTCGAGATGTAATATTCCATGAGAACGAAATCATGGGAGATACAGCCGTGGAAGGTGCAAGTTCCACAAGTGACAGTTTTGATGATATCACACTAGCAAGCATTCCAACAAGAGTAATACCAGAATCAGAATAAGAAGAAGAAGAAGAGCCAGTCATAGGGGATCAAAAGTCAACCGTAGATGAAGAAGAGGATGGTGAGCAGGGGGAGCCAGAGAACCTCATTCCACCAGAAGGAGTTGAACCTCAGTTGAGAAGGTCAACCAGACCACATCTATCATTTACGAGGTACCCTAGTTCTGATTATCTTTTAATTACTGATGAGGGGGAAGCTAGAGAGCTTCCAAGATGTGCAATCGTGCAAAGATAGAGATTGCTGGATAAAAGCCATGCAAAAGGAGATAAATTCTTTGGAAAAGAATGACACGTATGTGCTAGTGAAACTTCCACAAGAGAAGAGGACACTCAAGAAAAATGGGTGTTCAAGCTAAAGAAAGATGATGGCAATCTAGTGAGATACAAAGCTCGATTAGTCGTCAAAGGGTTCACTTAGAAGAAAGGTATTGACTTTGATGAAATTTTCTCACCAGTTGTGAAAATGAGTTCTATTCGAGTTGTGCTAAGTTTGGTAGCTAGCTTGAACCTTGAGTTGGAGCAGCTCGACGTGAAAGTCGCATTTTTGCATGAGGACTTAGAGGAAGAGATTTACATGGAACAGCCAGAAGGTTTCAGGGTTAAGGGAAAGGAAGACATGGTTTTTCACCTAAAGAAGAGCTTGTACGGGTTGAAACAAGCACCACGACAATGGTATAAGAATTTTGATTCTTTCATGGTGAATCAAGGATACAAAAGGACAGAAGCAAATCCTTATGTATATGTTTGGAGATACCCTGACGGTAAATTTATCATACTTCTCTTATATGTAGATGATATGCTAATTGTTGGTCAAGATGCAAACATGATTAGCAGGTTAAAAGGAGATTTGTCAAAGGTGTTTGACATGAAGGATTTGGGACCGGCAAGGTGAATTCTCGGAATGGAGATTACCCGAGATCTGAAGTCCTGTAAGTTGTGGTTATTGCAGGAGAAATATATTGAACGAGTTCTAGAGAGGTTCAATATAAGGAATGCTAAACCCGTTAGCATACCGCTTGCCGCTCATTTCAAGTTGAGTAAGAAATCCTTCCCATCAACGGAAAAAGAAAGAGAATATATGTCTCATGTTCCATATTCTTCAGCAGTCGGAAGTTTAATGTACGTGACGGTGTGTACAAGACTAGATATCGCTCATGCAGTTGGCGTTGTGAGCCGATTTCTGCCAAATCACGGGAAGACACATTGGGAAGCAGTTAAGTGGATCTTCAAAGAAAAACCTCCAAGTTATGCTTGACATTTGGAGGGGAAAAGCCTGCACTTGTGAGCTATATAGATGTAAATGTGGCTGGTGACCTTGATGAAAGGAATTCTACATCATGATACCTATTTACATTCTCAGGAGGAGCTATCTCATGGCAATTAAGATTACAGAAATGTGTTTCATTATCAACTATAGAAGCAGAGTATGTTGCAGCAACGGAAGCAGAGTGTGTTGCAGCAACGAAAGCAGGGAAGGAAATGCTTTGGTTGAAGAGATTCTTTCAAGAATTGGGAGTACAGCAGAAAGAATACGTAGTTTATTGCGATAGTCAAAGTGCTTTAGACTTGAGCAAGAACACTATGTATCATGCACGGACAAAACACATTGACATAAGCTGTCATTGGATCAGACTTGCTATTGAGGAGAAAGCGTTTCAATTGAAGAAGATTCATACCGATAAGAATGCAGCTGATATGTTAACAAAGGTCGTTCCCAAGGAGAAGTTCGAGTTATGTGTCGGACTTGTTGGGATGGGCTCCTGTTGAGAGCCAAACGAAGACCTTTTCCAGTTTGTAACGATTGGGGCTGGGGGGGGGGGAGAATTGATGGGTCCAGCCCATTGAATTTTCCATAGCAAAAGAAATTAAAAAAAAAAAAGGAAAGGCAGTGGAAGACAAAGTCCCAAATTCAATAAAAGTGGGACCCAAGTATTTGAAAAACAAAGAAGAAATAAAAGATAGAAGACTTTTATTTTTTCGGTGGAAAGAAGTCAAGATATTTATAGATTTGCAACTCAACACACACTGCACAAAATGTGTAAAATCTCCTATAAATAGGAGATGAAGCAGGCAACAAAAGATAAGAGAGCAAGTGAGTGAGAGCTAATAAGAAAAATAGCTCTGAGTGTAGTTTATTTTTCTGGGTTAGCTTAGTGCTCTGGATCACACCCACAGAGAGGTGTGAGGTAAAAATAGAGCAGTAAAATTTGAGTGTTGCTAGAATTGTGAGCATATTCTAGTGGGGTGGGAAAATTGAGTGATTGTAATTATTTTCTCCATGCACATAGTAAAATTTTACCAGCTTGGTCCCGTGGTTTTTCCTTCTAACATTTAGGTGGTTTTCCACGTAAATCTCGGTGTACTTATTTTTATTCCACTGATTTTATTTATTGTCGTAATTTTATTACGGGGACCTAACAGTTAACAAGTTAGAGAAACTATGTTTGAGAAACAACAGTTTGACAGGCGAAATCCCGGTCAACATTTCTCGTTGCTCTAACCTTCTTGAAATTACGATTCATGGTGACATGACAGGTAAGATTCCTGAAGAACTTGGTTCATTAACAAAGCTGAAACTATTTAATTTTGAGGTGAACAATCTATTTGGACCGATTCCTCCTCCTTTTGGAAATCTTTCATTTCTTGAGATAATTGCTGGATCAACAAACAATTTGAATGGAAATATTCCAAATAGTATTGGGCAACTGAAAAAGCTAACATTTTTTACATTAGCAGAAAATAAGCTCAAGGGTACAGTTTCTTTTTCAATTTATAATATTTCCTCTCTTACTGTTCTTAATATGGGAATGAGCCAACTTGAAGGCAACCTCCCCCCAAAATTTTGGAAAAATGCTCCCAAAACTTGAGATTTTCAGAATGTTCACAAATAATTTTAGTGGATTCTTTCCATTAAGCATTTTTAATGCCTCAAATCTTGCAGCTTTTGATGTGTCAATAAGTTTATTGGAAAAGTTCCTAGCTTTCAAGGACTGAATAATTTATGGGATTTGAGTATTTATGGAAATAATCTTGGAAATAAGGAAGATGAGGACTTGAATTTTCTTTGCAGTCTAGCTAATAATACCAATATGGAAGCTTTGGGTATAAGTGATAATAATTTGGGAGTAATGCCTGAAATTATAAGCTCTCAATACATCTTGCACAAATGGCATTTGGAAGAAATAAAATTCGCGGAACCATGCCAACAAACATAGGAAACCTTATTGGTCTGGAGGATTTAGGATTTGAGTCAAATCAGTTGAGTGGTTATATTCCAAGTTCATTTGGTAAATTGAAGAATATGAAATTGTTGTATGTTAATGCAAACAATATTTCTGGAACTATTCCATTTTCTCTAGGAA
>CATIWJ010032180.1:0-20052 GCA_949640765.1 Croton laevigatus | reverse complement strand
TATTAAATTAGTTATTTCTTTCTTGCTTATATTTTAGTTGTTTGATATATTTTATTTGTAAAATGTACTAAATTTTTATTTGAGGTTGAATCTTATGATTCAATTACAATTCTACCGATTTACGATTTTACAATTAGTTTTCGATTCAATGTAGAATCGCGAGTTCGACAACCTTGAAAAGAACTATTGCAGGATTATGAGCTTAAATTGTAGTCAAAAGAATTTGCAGGAAAATTTTTATAAACACATTCAAGCAGAGCCGGCTCCAATGGGGCCTCCAAAATACTGAAGACGGCCCTGATCCAAAGCCATGAAGAGTTTTTTATGCACATCAATATAGACAGCAATTTACTAGGCGTCTGGGGAAAAAGAAAGTAATAGAAGAAATTTGTATTCTGTGTGCACTCATTTTAACTTCAACTTGCAGCTGACTGCATCATAGGTTGGGAGATTGGTAACTGCAAGAATAATATTGAAGAAATAAATGTAAACTATGAAAGAACAAATAAGAAAGAATTCAAGGATTGCTTCGGAAAGAGAATACCATCTCCATATGATGCCATTGTCGGAGGGGATGAGATCAGCTTCTGTGTATATCATGCAATGAAACCGAATCTATTAACTCCAAGAAATGGTCCAAAGGCTTCCTACATGACAAATATAAATCATAAAACAATACAAGAAATCCAAACAGCAAAAATCCGGTATATTTGTACTACTTTAGGAAACACTTACAGATGAGAAAACATTGCTTGCAAATAGGAGTATCCCAGATTATGCAGAGAAATATACAAATTTGTTAAGCAATATCATGAATTGAGCCATACCTCTCACCGTATATCAACATCTGTCTACCTATATCTTCTGCAGCGATCAACTGACAAATAATTCTTCAATGTAAGCAAATACAATTCAAGAAAACCCAGATGCCATACTTTTAACTTTATTGAAGGTTTATGCTTGATACAATGAAACAAAAGAAAAGCATTTACTTACTCTGGATTCCAATTTCATCAAAATGGCAGATTTTGTTGACTGTTTTGCACGAGCTAGTTGTACTGGGTCAACTACGATAAGCAGAGAAAGAGAAACAAGTAAGGAACATGTCCCTGCCTATGAAGCAAAACTTTGCACGCCAGGATACAGGCAAAGATAAATTGAGCAGCATCACACCTGCCCCAGGTGAAGCAATAGCAGTAAGCTCCTTAACTTATCTAAAGCTTTTGAGGCAAAGTCAGAACCCTGCATCTGCAAGCAAAAGCATCCTCAAAGAGCGCATAATATGTCTAAGACATTGAGGTACAAACTGGGAACATTTAACCTCTTCAGTAGTTTGTGTTTCTCTTTCAAGTATAGAGCTAACTGTCCATAATGATCACAAAGCATTGTCCTTAAGTCTAGAATCCAAATCAGTTTGCAATTATGTTCATACAACTTTGAATTTTTCTCTATATTCCTCCCAGTCCAGACTAGAATGAGGAACTTTTTCCCTTCTGCTGAAGAGTTACTGGCAACTGAAAATTAGAAAGTTCTACCATCTAACTTAGTTTACGGTAGTTGCAATATGATGTAGCTAGCACTCAAAAATAGCAGATGACCGATAGTTACAATCAAATAGTCAAATATTGTTCAGAAATGAAGGCAAAACAACAAGAAAGATTTTCTAAAGCATAAGGAGTGCTTAGAAGGTTCTCGGGAGAAGCTTACAATGGTAACTTGGATACCAAATAAGCCAGTCCCATAGTAAATGTTGCTGAATGCTGTAAAGAGTTGAATTTGTGGATATTCATTCCAGACTCTAACATCTGCATATATCAAAATAGAAGTATGAGATTTTTAAAAGCCGGGAGGATAACTGTACTTCAAATAGCTTGTATATCATCCTGAAAAGAAGGGAAACGAGAGAGAGAGAGAGAGAGAGAGATTGTAGCATAATAAAGAAATGTTTCCTGCATTCAAATTTCTTGGCCAATGTCATTTCACTGCATGCTAGAGAACAAGCACAGTAAAGAAACAAATTCACTTATCCTTGAGTACACTTTTTGAGGGCCACCATTGTGGATCCTCCGCCTCCACCCAATAGCACCTACAGTAAATTTAATCTTAAAATCTATTGTTGACTTAAGCACTGGAATTGAATATGAAAAATAGAAAACAAAACTACAGTACAAATCAAATAAAACAACCAAGTGGAAATTACAATGACAGAGTTAGTGAAGCAATCCAACTTTGAATACCTGAAGAACTGCTAAGGTCGTGGCATCCTTGTCAAAACGGCAGCCACTAGGAAATTCAAATGCAAGAGCAAAATGGATTTTCTAGTCCAGCAACAGGAAATCAGAGCTAATTCAATGATTGCTAGACGAGATAAGTAAAAATATTTGCCATATGGATACCTTCCCCCGAATCTGACTGGCAACGATAGTCACCTCCTTTGTAAACAGAATCTGGATGTTTATTTTTATTAACATAGGGTAGGTCAGATAAAGAGGCTCTGCAATAGATAGCAGTTCTTCATGTTTGACACCGTAAGCTGCGAGCACCACTCGAGGAGGAGTATAATTTTCCTGAAATTCTCAAGGAAACCATCAGTGAAGTTGGCAGAAGAATTCCAGAAACATATAATTATCATAAAAACAAATATTCCATTTAAAGTAGGGCTTTCTCGAACTTACAGAAACAAATTCCTCTAAGATTGTGCTATTCAATCTATCTATTGCAGATTTAGGTATCATAAGAGGATTTGCCAGTGGACCAACAAAACCAGTAGAGTGAATTGCTTCTATGAGCAAGCTTTAGGGATTGTTGGAAGCCTCACCGGGGTTGGCTTTGAACTTCTGAAGCCGCAATATCAATTCCATAAGCTTCATATCTCATCATTGAATAAAATTTACAGCACATGTAAGTAAATTGGTAATAAATTTTACCTGTTCATTGACCTCCCAATCAAGAAAGACAGGATTTCACACACAATCAGTAAGTAACTCTACCATATCTGGAACATAAGTCTTCAGAGCATTAAAGGTGTATCCCATCATATCCCGAGTTCCTGAGGCTAATACATTGCCACCAACTGCCTCAACTTCACGCACAATCTGTAAATAGCTCCTATTTCTAATGCTTTTGAATGCCATTCGCTCAAGTAAATGCGTGGCTCCAAGAGAGGCTGGAGACTCCTATTGATGCTGTAGGATACTGGCATTCAACAGAATTAAAAATAAAATTAAATTAACTAAAAAAGCATGGAGAATAGCTATAACCAAATTCAAGCAAGTGCCGTAATAGGGGAGAAAATTTTTATTGAAGTTTATGAACCATTGATGTATCAGAGGCTATTTTGAAGCCATTTTTAGTGCAGTAACCTCAGTTTTTCCAGGTTCAACATAATCAAGCAATACAGGTGGAGTTCAACTCCTGAAAGAGAAAAGTCCAAAGGAGGCAATGATTTAGCCTTGTCACCAATCAGCCAGCCCAATATACCACTTCGAGAGTATGATTGCAAGGAAGAAGCGCTTGAGCTAGCAAATCTTGAGGGCAACCTACTGATTGTGCGGTCCTGCTGACACGTTTCAATGTCAGACAAATGGCATATTCTTTACTCTATCCAATTCAAATATAGTTGAATATAAGCCCCATGAACTCTCAATGTAGTCATTAATTAGCACTTCCATAACACAGAGAAATAGAAACTGTAGGAGAATTTATTATTTCAGCAATTAACATGAAGCCTTATAACCGTTTCAAATCTAGGAAGGCTAAAACTGAACTTGTATATGAAGCTTAGTTTAAGAATATAATGCATCTTTTCCCTTTTTTTTTATTGCATTTTTCAACTCTTTCTTAGTAACCTAACAGAAGGCTAACAATTATCAAACATACAACCATGCATAGCGAAGCTTGCTGAAGTATAAACGGATCAAATGGATGCTAAGCAATATGGTATCCACAAATCAAACTATAACAATGTTATGACTCTCCATTCCAAAATTAAAATGATTCTGCATAAAACAGAGACTCAATTATGGTTTTAAGGGCCACAGCACAGACGGTTACCTTGAAAACTGTAAGGCGAGAAGCTGGAGTTCTTAACATTACTGGTCAGTGTTTCCTAACAGAAAACAGACTGATTGACGGAGATAGGCCAATAATATTGTTTTGTACTTCTAGCCCCTAGACAGATATACAAGTGGGTTCTTTTAGCTACTGTTCTATTTTAAATTGGTCACGCTCGCATTTTCCGTTCAAAAGATAACAGAACTTCTTGTGCAAACATAGGGTATGCGCGTGAAAGCATTAAAACTCCTCTCCCACTAACAAAACGTCATCGTTTTAGTGCTGACCAATGGGTTGCTTGGATATTTGGTAATAAACTTATAACTTCGCTGGGTCTTTATGGGGTAAGTTAATTTTAAGGGACTAAAATAAAATTTGGCTAGAAAATATTCTCCCTCGCGTGAACCACAGCGGCCGAGGTTCCTCAGTGCCGTTGTGGCCGCTACCGTGCACAGACAGTCAAACGGTGACCGCGATTCAACAGAGTTCTCAAGGCGGAGCTATACCACCCTTTAAAAGATGAATGGCCTTCGCAGAAGACTTTCTTCTCTTTCCTTAAAAATCCAACCCATTACTTCTCAATGGTGGGATCGGGGCTGGTCTCGGATTCTCTCTAGAAAACCCATTTTCATTGCAAATCTGCAAATGAATGAAAAATCGTCAGATCTAATAGTAAAGTTGGGCTTCTCAGACTTGCAGGTATAATTCTTTCAATTACTTCAAGAATTTAGATAATGGAATTAAGTATTACATCATCAAGTATCAGTTTCCATTTCAAGCTTTTAATAAAGATTAGTTGATCAAGAAGAAAGAAATACTACTATAATATAAATTTGAATATAAAAATGTTTGTTCTGTACGCATAGAAAATAGATATGGATTTGAAATTCCACTGTTGTGGCGAAATTCAAGAAATTCAATTATGTTGTACGTTATATTTGATGGTGATGATGATGAATAAAGTGTACGCATAGACAACCAGAGTCGACGACGAACTGGTCTTAGGCGGCCGGAGCGAAACCGTTCGGTTTCAGATTAATGAGCACGATGGTAGATACAGGAACGACAGAGCAAAGTGGCTACATGGAAAACTTACAAGAAAGCCCCCTGAATTTGTAAAAGGATGCAAACAAACCTTGACATATTTCAGTTTAATCCTTAACTAAAATTATGTCATTTTGTTAGTGAAATGCTGTCGTTTTATGGAGTTTATAGTAGGGGCCTGCATTTTCGATTCGGTTCGAAACCGATAAAAACCGAATCGAAAATTATAAAACTAAAAACCGAACCGAATAGAGAAAAACCGAATAGAAACCGAACCAAATATTTCGGTTCGGTTTAGGTGCGGTTTCGATTAAAACCGATTGATGAAGAATCTGCAGTTATTTCTCAATCTCGTTGGTTCACAAGTCGATTTCTTCACAACATCACATAATCATCAAATCAAATACTAAACAGCATATGAATTTCAACCGAAAAAAGGTATAAATTGGAAAAAGAAACTGCAAAAGGAAAAACCATCATCGGAAAAAAGAAACAGATGAATCCCATCGGAAAAGCCATTCTTACCATTTCTAGCCATTCGACAAAGAAAATTCAGTTTCTAGTTGTTTTCTTCACAACATCACAAACATCATCACATAATTATCAAATCAAACACTAAAAACAAATATGATTTTCAACCAAAAAAAAAAGTTACAAACAGAAACAGAAAGAGAACTCCACCGCTAACGCCACGAATCGACCAAACACCATCACCAGAGTCTTCGTCAATCCATTCCCTCATTCAAGTCCGCTACCGACACGTTCTCGAGGGCTTCATCGTCATTTCCATACAGAACAAGCTCTTACGAAGCTTCATCGGCGACTAAATGGCAAATCGAGTGGAGCGGCGACAAGAGAAATCAGAAGCTAGCTCAGATTTCGAGGATTATAGACGAGACAGAGAAGCAAAGTTGGGGTTTTAGGTATGGGTAGGGGCGGCGACGGTGGCGTTAATGGAAGTTCCGATGAGAATCAGAGAGTGAAGGGTTTTGCTAGGACAAAGTAGAAGGAGAAGAAATGAAGATAGATGAGTTCGGTGATCTGAAGATAAGAGGATGAGAGAGGCAGAGAAATGAAGAAGTGGAGAGGAAATGAAGTGGAGGCGCTAGGGTTGGATGAGCGGCAGCAGGTGGAATATAAAGGCTTATCTCAAAACCACGTAGTTTAAGCATCGGTTTTCGGTTCGGTTCGGTTCGGTTTTTAGACACAAAAAATCGAAGACCGAACCAAAATTTTCAATTTTTATATTTTTAAAATCGAAAACCGAACCGAACATATCGGTTAACCGATTTTCAGCTCGATTTCAGCTCGGTTTCGGTTCGGTTGTCGGTTTACGGTTTTTTTGCTCACCCCTAGTTTAGAGGACGAGTTCACAGTCTTCACGTGTCCCAACTGAGTTTGCACAACACCTTCTGTTATCTCTTAAATAGAAAATATCAATGTGACCAATTTAAAATAGTACATGGGCTGAAAGAGCCCACTAGTGGCCGCACGGTTAAGTTCTCTTTGCCTCACTTGTTCATTGCCTTGGGCAATCTTTAGCTTGCTAATTGCCAAGCTAAGTGTGGGAAGGCCTGACTAAGTTTGGAACTTAGTGGCTGCACGGTTCGGAGATTGTTAGGAACAATTAGGGCCGTGTCAAGTGGTATCAGAGTAGGTTCTTTCTACGGTGAACCTTTGTGAATGTGAGGATGTCTTCCGGTGAACAAACTGAGGAGCAACAACCACAGCGTGGGGAAGGCTCCGAGGTGCCAACCAAGAAAGGTGGCAAGAAAGGCCAGCAGAGTCGTGATCCATCGAGGGATCCGACGCCAAGGGAACCTGTCACGAGCATGGAGGATCGTTTGGCCAAAGTGGAGTTGGCCGTGGGAGATCTCAAAGACAATGCCGAGGAGACCGTAAGCCGCGTGGACGAAGTGGAAGCTTCGATAGAGGCTTCGGCGGAGGAACTCAGGGGTGAGTTCCAGGGCGTTGTCAATGAGGTTGTCGACAGGCTCTTACGAAAGAATGCGGGCGTGGAAGCCATGGTGGTGGCCATGCGGGAGGAGATCGAGCAGCTCAAGTGGGAGCTATCTACCTGCCGCGTGGGCATGGCGGCTGGAGTGGTGGTCGCAGCCCCAACGCCTAAGACTAAGGAACTGAAGGAGTTCAAAGGCTCACGATTGGCCAAGGAAGTGGACAACTTCTTGTGGGATGCGGAGCTGTATTTTAAGTCTATGAACATAATAGACGAAGAGGTTAAGGTAAATACAGCATCTATGTATCTTACCGACAACGCTCTATTGTGGTGGAGGCGGAGGACCTTGGAGCGGGCTGGTGGAGCCCCAATCACCACATGGGAAGAATTCCAACGGGAATTCAAGGCTCTGTTTTATCCCGAGTATGCAGAGGATAAAGCTCAGGCCAAGCTTAGGCGACTCACGCAACGAGGGACGGTTCGTGAGTACTGCAAGGAGTTTTCGGAGCTTTTGCTCCAAATTTCTGATCTCTCGGAAAGGGAGTCTCTCTTCTCTTTTATAGACGGATTGAAGCCTTGGGCAAAGCAAGAGCTTCAGCGGAGAGGAGTCCAATCCCTCACACAAGCCATAACGGTGGCCGAGTCCTTGGTGGAATTTACCAAAACGGACAAAGGTAGTTCTTCTAAGGGCAAAGGCAAAAGTGGGGGAGACAAGTCCAAGAGTAAAGACTCTAAGGACGACAAGGAGGAGTCATCCAAATCGAAAGGCAAGGGCCGAGATGACAAAGGCAAAGGCAAGGAACGCAAGCCGTTGTCATGCTTTGAATGTGGCGAACCACATTATGTGAGGGACTGTCCAAAGAGGGCAGCAAAATTGGCGACACTAGAAAAGAACGAGGAAGAAGAAAAGGAGCGAGACAAGCTGAGACTTGGTGCCATCAAAATTAAACGAGCCTCGAAGAAAAAGGGGCTGATGTATGTGGATGTGGAGGTGGCAGGCACCAAGGTGAGCGCCCTTATAGACACGGGCGCCTCAGATTTGTTTATCTCTGAAGAAATAGCCAAGAAGCTTGGCATTTCTCCAACAAAAGGCAGCGGATGGATAAAAACTGTCAACTCTAAGGAGATCCCAACCATTGGTGAGGCACAAGGGGTGAAGTTCAAGCTTGGAGAATGGAGCGGCAAGGTTACCATGGAGGTAATTCAATTGGATGATTATGATTTCGTTATTGGTCAGGGTTTCCTAGACCAGATTAACGCTTTACTTGTGCCTTTTGCAAATTGTATTTGTATTTTGGATCCCCAATGCCAATGTATTGTACCGGTGCATCGTAAGGCTGGGCCAAGGATGCTTTCGGCTATGCAGCTGAAAATGGGGTTAGGAGGGAGGAGCCAACGTTTTTGGCAGCACTAAAGGTGGAAGAGGACCACGAGAGTGCAGCACCACCAGCCGAGGTTATAGAGGTGCTTGATTCCTTCAAAGACGTTATGCCCCCGGAGTTGCCCAAGCGACTCCCACCAAAGAGGGAAGTCGACCATAAAATCGAGTTGGTGTCCGACGCACAGCCACCTGCTCGTGCACCATACCGAATGTCACCTCCGGAGTTAGAGGAACTAAGGAGGCAGCTGAAAAAGTTGGTCGATGCGGGTTACATACGACCATCTAAGTCACCATACGGTGCCCCAGTGTTATTCCAGCGCAAGCACGACGGGTCGTTGCGCATGTGTATTGACTACCGGGCATTAAACAAGCAGACCGTGAAGAACAAATACCCTATCCCATTAATAGCGGACTTGTTCGACCAACTTGGTGAGGCAAGGTGGTTCACCAAGTTGGATTTAAGATCGGGTTACTACCAAGTGCGAATTGCTGAGGGAGACGAGTCGAAGACAGCTTGCGTGACGCTCTACGGCTCCTATGAGTTTTTGGTTATGCCTTTCGGCTTAACCAATGCACCTGCAACGTTTTGCACACTGATGAATAAGGTACTACAACCCTTCATTGATCGTTTTGTTGTAGTTTACCTGGATGATATTGTCATATATAGCCGCACTTTGGAAGAACACCTAGAGCACTTGAGGGAAGTGTTCAAGACGCTAAAGGAACATCAGCTTTATGTCAAGAAAGAGAAGTGCTCCTTTGCACAAAGGGAGATTCCTTTCTTGGGTCACATCGTGGGAGGTGGCCAACTTCGTATGGATCCTTCGAAGATCAAAGCCATTGTGGAATGGGAGCCACCAACCAAGGTGACTCAATTACGATCTTTCCTTGGGTTAGCAAACTATTATCGGCGGTTCATCAAGGGCTATTCGCACATAGCCACTCCACTCACCAACATGCTCAAGAAAGGGGTTTCGTGGGAGTGGACGAGCAAGTGCCAGCAAGCTTTTGATCAACTTTAAAAGGCCATTATGGAGGAGCCAGTGCTAGCCTTACCGGACCATACGAAAGTTTTCGAGGTACACACGGATGCTTCTGACTTTGCCATAGGTGGAGTACTGATGCAGGATGGGCATCCTATAGCTTATGAAAGCCGGAAGCTGAATGATATCGAGAGACGGTATACGGTGCATGAAAAGGAGATGACTGCCATTGTTCATTGTCTGAAGGTTTGGCATCATTATCTCCACGAGTCGAAGTTTTATGTCAAGACTGACAATGTTGCCACGAGCTATTTTCAAAGTCAGAAGAAGCTAACGCCGAAGCAGATTCGTTGGCAAGGAATTCTTGCGGAGTTCGACTACGAGTTGGAATATAAGCCGGGTAGAGTCAACTTTGTAGCAAATGCCTTAAGTAGGAAGGCGGAGTTGGCTACCATTAGCTTAGCACAAGGCGTGCTTGTGCAGCGCATACGAGAAGGTTTGTCCCACGATCCTACATCAGCTAACTTGATGGTGTCCATCAAGGAAGGAAAAACGAGGAGGTTTTGGGTCGAGGACGATCTCATCTACACTAAAGGACAAAGGATTTATGTACCACACTATGGTGGACTTTGTAAGGAGGTGATTCAGGAGAATCACGATTCTAGGTGGGCTGGTCACCCGGGTGTGCACCGCACCTATGCGCTTGTGGAGGAGTGTTATTATTGGCCTCAGATGCAGGACGACATTGAGGCTTATGTGAAGACTTGTCTTGTGTGCCAACAAGACAAAGTGGAGCAGCAACCATCGGCGGGACTGCTTCAACCATTGCCTATCCCAGAGAGACCGTGGGAGAGTGTAGGCATGGATTTTATCATGGGTTTTCCAAAGGTAGATGGATTTAGTAGCATCATGGTGGTGGTGGACCGATTCTCCTAGTATGCGACATTCATTCCTACAACGAAGGAATGTCCAGCTGAAGAGGCAGCACGGTTATTCATGAAGAACATTGTCAAGTATTGGGGACTGCCGCAAACCATAGTGAGTGATCGTGACGCACGATTCACTGGACGATTTTGGTTGGAACTCTTCAAGCTTTTGGGGTCAGAACTGAGATTCTCAACAGCATTCCATCCCCAAACCGATGGGCAAACGGAGAGGGTTAATAATCTCCTCGAAACTTATCTCCGTCACTTTTGTGAGTGCATCACAAAAGGATTGGCCTAAGCTTTTGGATGTTGCCCGGTTTTCTTACAACCTGCAGAAGAGTGAGGTGACTGGAAGAGTCCATTCGAGGTTGTAATGGGTTTCCAACCAAACACCCCGAGTACCATTGCTACTGGGTACAGGTGTGCAAACCCAGCAGCATATAAATTTGCCAGGAATTGGCAAGAAGACTTGGACTTGACTACAGCTTGTTTGCACAAGGCCAACAAGCGCACAAAGAAGTGGGTGGATCGTCATCGTAGGGATGTGGAGTTCCAAGTAGGAGATATGGTGCTGGTCAAGTTGCATTCCATTATGAGATATACAGGCATGCAGAAGGCTCTCTTGCAGCGGTATGAAAAGCCTTTTCGAGTGCTTAAGAGCATTGGCAAGACGGCGTACAAGATTGACTTGCCAGAGAAATTCAAGATCCATCCTGTGTTTCATGTGAGTATGCTTAAACCATACTATGAAAACAAAGATGATCCTTCAAGGGGGCAATCTCAACGAGCGCCCATGAGAGTAAAGACCTCGTACGATCAGGACATCGAGGCCATTCTCGCTGAAAGGGACGTGAGGCAAAAACATCGAAGACCAAGACTAGAATATCTAGTCAAGTGGAAGGGCCTTCCGGACAGCGAGAATATCTGGGAACCAGCGGAAGCTTTGTGGCAATTTGCTGACAAGATCGCAGCCTACACTGAGAATGAGGCAACGGGGGTGTTGCCGAATTCAGTAGGGGAGAATGTCACATAGCGCATGGAACAGCCCCGCCAGCCAGCCGCATGGGCGTGTGGGCAGAGCTGCTGGGCGCACAGCGGGCTTCCTGGGCGGATGGGCGCATAGCTGCGGGCCAAACGCTGGAGACCTGCAGGGCGAGCTGGCGTGCGGGCTGGGCAAGTCGCCTAGCTGCGGGCGGATAAGGCAGACATGCGGGCGGACGATGGGCAAGGCGCGCAGGCAGGGCGCGCGGGCAAGCGAGACACGGGGCGTTGGCAGGCACGTAAGCAAGGCGGCTAGGCGAGGCGATGCGGGCTGCTAGCTGCGGGTGAGCTGGGCAGATGCGTGCCAGCTGTGGGCGAGCTGGGCAGAGGCGGTGCCAGCCTGGGGCGTGCTGGGCAGCCGCGTGCCAACCAGGGGCAAGCTGTATGCGGGACCCACGGGTTGCAAGTTGCCAACTTGCTTGCCAACCATTGTTGACTAGATATTTCTAGGACTTTGTAGATGGGCAAGTTGTCCAGTTGTCCACTTGTATAACAACTAAGTTAGAGTTGTATTTCTAGAGATTTCTTTGTACATATTAGGCCATGGGTTTGCCTATAAATACCCTCCATGGGTTGTCATTTGTAATTAACAAGTTTGAGTGAAATAAAAGCTTAAGTTCTCTTTGCCTCACTTGTTCATTGCCTTGGGCAATCTTTAGCTTGCTAATTGCCAAGCTAAGTGTGGGAAGGCCTGACTAAGTTTGGAACTTAGTGGCCGCACGATTCGGAGATTGTTAGGAACAACTAGAGCCGTGTCACTAGTATGTCAATGGACTAAAATTATAAAACCAAGATAGTACAAGGGTGTAAAAATATTATTGGCCACGGATATGACTAGTTCCTTTTACAATGTCTCCTTTATTGTATCCCGCACATTTGGTGGTTTTAGTAACTAGATCTCATTTTCGACAATGGTACTACAGACAATTGACGATAAAGAAAAATCAAGAACGTTCTTAGATTTTCTTTTTTTTTTCTTTTAAACCTGAGGAACGTTCTTTGATTGGTTCTCAATCGTCTTTGATTGGTTCTCAACCGTTTTAAATTGTTAAACGCAATAATCACCCGCCATATTTCTAATTAGACTAGCACGATCAAAATAGACCAGAACAGTAAAGTCCAAAAGTTTTAAAACCAAAAGGAAAAAACATAAAACTAGCACTCTTTTAAATTTTATTGACAAAAATAATCTTTTTTTAGTTTTTTTTTTGACAAAACTAACACCCTTTTATAAGTTTTATGACAAAAATAACTACCCACCATAATAATCCCTACGCGCTCCTTTTCTGTTGCTCATTCTCAAGCAATTCTGTCGTTCTCAATGAAGCTTCTGCGTTCGGCCCTTTCTCTCACAAACGAAGAACACTTCTTTTCCCTAAATAGAACAGTTCCATTCAAATGCTTTTTTTTCACTATTCTTTATTCTCCATTCAATTTCGGTTCTCTACTTCAATTCCAACTACGATTTTGGTTCCTTCTTCTTCTTTTTCTTTCTGTTAACGATTGCTCCAAGTACGACTCATCTTCTCTGTTCTGTTTTTCTTGTTTCCACGAGTTGCATATCTTCTCTGTCTATCTTTCTCGTTTCACTCTTTCCTACGATCTCTACATCCTTCTCTCTCGAACAAACCAAATATGTGTAGAAGCCCTAATTAGCTGACCTTCTTTATAAATTCCTTCAGGCCTCTTCTTATTAGGATTTCACGATCTTCACTGACGTCAAAAATCCATATTTTGATTATGTTTCAAAGTCGAGTAGTTCCTTAATCGCAAAAAGGAAATCAAATATCTCACGATCGATCAACTACGGCATTAGGTACTACCTTAGAGCTTTTATTTTTTACTTTATAATACCTATTTCATTTTTTCAGTTCACTTCTGATTTCAATTTGAGTATTAAATACTGAATAACACAGTTTGCACGGTTGTGTTCTTCTAGTAGGTTTAAGATGTTAGTTTTCTAAGTAACTTATCTTGTATGTTAGCGATGGATTTGAATTGCATGTGGCAGAACATTGCCAATTGCACTCTGATTACTTCTCTTTCAGTTACAGATATTGCCGGCCAAATAGTTACTTCTCTGTTTAGTGTAATGGATAGATAATCCTAAATGTTTCCTAAAGATTATAAAACTCACATCGAGTTTGTCATATCTGAATTTTCAAATTCCGAGATAAGGAATACCTGAATGTTTAAATAAGCTTGCAAATGTATTTTAAATAAATAAACATGAATATTTACGTTAAATATATTTAATAGAGATAAATTAAGAAAGGGAATACGAGTAAACATAAACTCGGGATTTATGATTTCTAATGAAATAAGTATAATATTAAATTAATCAAATTAAATGGGTGAATAATTATATTAGAGTTATAATTAGTAAATTGAAAAGTACAAAAGTAAATGCGAGTAGTATATAATTTGATTAAAATAAAATGTTTTGTGGTGTATAAAAATTAGAAAGGTGTAAATAAAACATATATAGGTAAATGATTGTAAAAAATCAAGAATTTAATAGAGAAATAAAAGTTTGATAAATAATTGAAGTTGAGCTATTTAATATATTGTTAGAGGCAAAAAAAAAAAAAAAGGGAGCAAATTGTAAAATAATGTATAAACGCAAATTCGGAATTTAATGTAAGTGAAGTGGAATTTTAAATGCTAGCAAAGAGTAAAATTTAAAAGATTGAATAAAGTTAGAAGACTAAGATATAATTTGCTGAGAGAAATTATAAGGACCAAAATGTAGTTAGCTAAATTAAAAATTTAAATTGAAATCAGAAAAGGGAATTTAAGGATTTGAAAGATATTTAAAAAAAAAAGAGAACAGGTGGAAGATTTTAAGAGAAAGGAATTGATGAGCATGTATATATATATACTCATTTGGTTTTGATTAACAAAATAATAATAATTAAAAAAGAAAAAAAAAATGCATGCAGGAGTTATACTTTTCTCAAAATAAAAGTTTGACTAATGCCTTTGCTATCCTGAAGCAAAAACCAATAAAAGAATATCATGTGTTCTAAATTACAACAGCTGGAGTGGTACATGATATTACCATATAATTCTACTATGCCAATTATCAACACATTTATGATCAGGCACCAAGCTTCCGTATAACAGAAACTTCTATAAAACTTGTGATGATATTTATTTAATCTCTTTAAATAACAAATTGCAAATTCTGAAGATCTAAGTTTATTACGCTAATTCTGAAATAAACTATTCAAATTAAACAATTCAATTCCCTATACAAGTAACATAACACAGTATACGTGTCTCAACCATGGGATAGGTGGCAAAATGCATGGGATAAGTGACAAAGTAAAAGTGTGAGGTGGCAAACTTAAATAAAAACTGCATTCTTCGTTCTCTCATTCTTTGCCTCAACCGAAAATAACAACAAATAAAAATATACTCATTACTTACTTCAAATAAAACTGAGGCTCGGGCAAGAGAAATTATTTTGTGACCATTGAAATGACTTAAACGAGTAGCAGGAACCGAAGAATTAAAGGAATTTTGATTTGAGGAGCGAATTAACATGTTTGGTACTATTATTTTTAAAGTATTTAAGTTGTTTTTCGTTTTAAATATATTGAAATGCATTTTTAAATTACTTGATTTATATTCTGGAATATATGATTTATTTGAATAATTGATTTGTGGAGAACTCGAATGCGCGTTCGAGTTATAAAATAATTTTTAATACCGTAACGGTATTCGCAGGAGCGAAATTTCCGGTGCGGTAAAAATAGAATTTTATTTAAATGAAATATGTTCAATGGAGATTTATTTATTTCTCAATGATAAATATTTTTGGAAGCATGAGAAATGATTTTATTATTTATCGCAATTACATGTGTAATGAAAATTTGAATTGAATGATCGACAAAATGAATATTCGAAAGGAATGAGAAAGATTATTGAGAAATCATTATTGAAAGTGGAATTGTTTTATGCTCTACTTGGTCTATGAAACCTTAGTGATAAGAATATGTCATGACATATGGTTGAAAAATTCTGCGCAGTGTGATATATGATGTGAAATGAGAAATGAAATGAGAACCACGGGCGTGGCTGCGATCTACGACCCAGTGATAAAATATTAATTCGCGAATAGCTACGATCTATCTCCGAATTAATACAATTCGTGAATAGCTGCGATCTATCTCCGAATTGAACAGTGAATAATACAATTCGTGAATGGCTGCGATCTATCTCCGAATTGTAACCCCAGTATCCTTGGTGTTCGAAAATACCAGTAAAGCAAATGATAAATGATATTGTATGATAAATGTTTACTATTGCTTTGATTTATAATTTTGCAAAGTTGGTTTTCTTGATTTTAAAATATAAGTAAATTTGCTTTTGTAAAATGAATCTGTCAATTATTTTAAAGTATTACTACTTTATTTTTACGTACAAAATTATATATGTGTACTCACTGAGCATGGAGTTGCTCAGCGAGTTATTTCTGTAACTCGCAGGTCTGTAGCTAAAAATGCGTGAGATCCAGCATTCATACCAATACAGCGTTTTGGTGTAAATATATTGTAGTTCAAGAATTTTTAGTGTACAATTAAATAGATGTTCTTTAAAATATATATAAGCTAGCCTTGGATTAAATATGTTGTATTAGTTGAAATAGTAATAACATATGATTTAGTGTGCCTAATTATAATAAAATTATTATTAGCTTTATGTTATTCAAAGAATTGTGTAACAATAGTTAACGGCGATGTGACACTTTAACTTGTCTTATTCGTAAGACGGGTTGGGGTTTTACACTGCTTTTCGAAATAGACCAGCCCGGCTCGAACGAAGATTAGTCTGAATGTGGCTATGTTTTAAAGATGTCATTCATAATTGGGACTCATCCAGAACACCCCATGGTCAATAAAAAAAAAGTTCTGAGACCATATTGTTGTGCGGGTGCGGGACAACAACTTTTGCAATCTTTATCATGTGCACTCTCTATAAGGTCATCACATATAACATAATATATGTTCCATAACAAAACAAGAAAAGAGCATTGCATTGAATTGAAGTGGCTTGTTGTGTGTTTAATCCTCTGGGTTAAAATAGAAGGAAAAAGAGGTTGCATTGAAGAAGAGAGATTAGATCTTTTAGAATCGAATTGAATGCATCCTTTAAAGCTGCAGGTTATGACCATCATGGGTTGACAAAAAAAGAGAGTAATTGTTGCAATTCCACTGCACCTACACCTCATCATCTCCCTTTCCAATATTACACTGCAAAATTAGTGGGATTTGGACAATATCATTTATCTCAATGTTTCCCCTTTCCAAAATTATTGGAATTTGGACAATCATTTATCTCAACATTACACAGCATCGTCTTTCATCTTTTAGTACTTCAATTTGGCCGCTTTAGTCTATTGCACACTGAAATGTGCATCTTAGATGTCATTAGAAAAAGTTATTTAGAAATGTTGTTTAGCTCTTCCATATGTGTTCATGACGAAACAAAATGTGAAATTCACCTTAAAACAAACTTTAGTAACTTACCAGCACACTAAAAATAAAAGTTGCCGACAGAAGCTCAAATCCTCTCTCCGATACCACCTGCAAGCATTGCCAAATAGAAGTATCAGTTGCCTCGCATTGCAGCACAAGCTAATCAAACATAAGTTTATGAATAATATGGTTTGCTCACTTGGATCATAGGAAAGGTGAAAAGGGATAATGAAACGCCAAACAACAGCCTAAACTGGCAACTAGAATTTTACAGAACTGTGCAAAATAGAGCAGTAACGTAACTGCAATGCCAATCCAACTAAAAAGCAGACTCCTAATACATCCAAATGAAGTTAATACATATTTGCATTATAATATATGCATCTAAGGTTTTTAATATCAAGATTTTACCAAAAATTGTTGGACCACCAATAAAATTCGATAGTAAAAAACCAAACATAACATTGTCAAAACGAATTAACTTAGCAAACACATACAGTGGATGATATAAGATCCATCTTAGCACCAACCCCAAGAAGAGCCACCACAAACAGCAATGATAACAAACCTATTGAAACCAAAAAAGAAATAAATAAAGCCTATATAAAGCACAAGTCTTCCCAAGCACAATCCAGAAGAGGAAAAATGCCAACGTATTATAGAAGAGAAGAAGTAAAACGCCAAGTAACAATTTAACAGACCATTGCAACGATAATGGAGGCGAGAACCATCCTGCAGGGTCACTCCAGGAACAGTTTTACCAGGCAATATAGATCCAGCAATACCCAGATAGAAAAAGAAAAATGCTAATACGCCAACCTGGAAATGTGAACGAAAATAAAATACAAATGTAAATAAAACCTATCGAATTGAATTTAGGAATGGAATTATTGAAAATATTCGACTCTAAATTACTTACAGAGCTCCATTGCAATGAGAGCTAGGATAAGAGATTCCAGATCCATTTGTTTTTTTTTTTTATCAGTAAAAAACTGAGTTTTAACTAACAAAGCAGAGCAGTAACCACAGAATAAAGCAGAAATCTTCAATTTCGGAGGTAGCTCGTGACCTGGTTGACGGTCCCGTCCCGTCCACAAACAAGACTGCCGCCGAAACAAGCTTTTGGCTAGCGGCGGCTCAATAAATCTGAAATATAAATGGGAAAGTTGTTTAACAAATAATTTTTTTTGTTTGACTCAGCGGAATTCAACTTGATTTGATTTAAGTGGGTTTGGTTTGGTTTAGTTAGGCTAGGTTAATACGTATTTAGCTTTACTGTTTTGAGCATTTAGTAGTTTGCTAGGTCAAATATCAAAGCCCTGGCTATTAAGTTGACGTTAGATGATAAATATGTAAAGTGTATTGCTTCGAAGTTGTTGCCTGTAAACTTTGTCCTTTGTATAGACAACTTTGTCGATCTTTCTCCAAAGTGTCTATAACTCTAATATGAATACAAATCTTTGCTTGATCATTCTCCAAAGGTTTGTTCTATTAAAATTACAATTGTTTGTTTTATCGATCGTGCACTTCGATTCAAGTTTTTTGCGCCAAATCGCACAATTTCTTGAAGAAATTTGCCTCATCCATCCACAGTCGTTTAGTTGATTATGTCCAGAAGATCTTAACACGCACACTTGCAATCCACACTTATAATCCACATTCGTTGATTATGTCTGGAGTGACTTGTAATTACAATTTTCACTTCCCTTCAATCCATTTTACCTTCCATTAATTTTGTTCGGAAGTTAATTCACACTTGTGACTAACATTCGTTAATTTTATTTGCGGTTAATCTACCTTTAAATGTATTTGGTGCAGTGTTTTACATAAATCCAACTCACAATCTAAAATCGCATTAAGAGCACACACTTATAGCTACTGTACTCGCACATATAGTATATCGGCACACACACACTCAAACTGTGAGCTAGTAAAAAATTAAGCTGTTTGTTCAAAGCATGTAGCGCCTCGATATACTATCATCAAGCTCGCTCGATATGATGACAAATTGTTGTGTATTGAACCTTACTTAAAAAAATACTGAATTTAAAATATTGAGCTAGAGAAAATTTGTAGAATTATATATATCTTCTCTAAAATTTATATTATCGATGATAAAGTTGTCTATATATAATTAGTTATGTTAATTAATTAAATAAATCATATTCTAATAATGAACATTATTTTAATAATTACTTTATGAAATTCAAATTATATTATAAGAAGAAATAATATTTTAATTATTAATTAATTAAATTCAAATCATATTTTAATACGAAATACTATATAATTATTCATAATTAATTAATTATATTCAAATTATATTTTAATAAGTAATATTGTTAACGAATAATATTTTAATTTATATTAATAATCGTATTGTACAAAATAAAAAATTTGGGTACTATTGGTTGCAAATTCATATTCCAAAATTGAGAAGGATTTCTAATATTGCAATATATATATATATATATATATATATATATAATTAGATGAATGAATTATGAAATGGAAGATAATTTGAAGGTTTGGACAATTTTCAAGCGCACGATCTATAGATTTGGAAGTAGAAATTTCCACATACCTGTAGATATTTCAACAGGATGTGCTTTTAACTACATGTTATGTTATCGGTAATGAGTTATTTTATTTAGATTAGGATTAATGATAGAAGAGGAAAGTGAAGGATTGATTTAAATTATAATTATTTTTGTTTTATATAATTTGAAAAGTAATAAACACGTCTCAAGCAGTGATATGAGTCCAAGCGACTACGCTACAGATCGTTAGGCAAGTGCACCTATCGTTCCGCAGTATAGTTACCGGAGTACCGAGTGTCGTATCCCACAGGGACTATCGATTACTAGTACTAACTCTCTTCCTATTATCTAACCGACAAATTAAACGTTTGAATTTAATACCTTAAAAATAATAAATGAACAAAAAATAATAGCAATTCACTTCGGAGGCAGGAAAACAACAGAGATTTATCAAGCAGTGTTTGGAACTTGAATCCCCCTAACAATCTTAAACTCGACTCTTTGAATTAATTAACTGTTATCAACGCTGGACCGTAGGAATTCCTAATTTATATTAACCACTCTCTCGAGCTAGCTAACGTCTAATCCTAGGTTGATTAATTGAACTCTCGTTCTAATTAAAACCCCTAGTCTTGCATTAATTC
>CATIWJ010032173.1:0-10707 GCA_949640765.1 Croton laevigatus | reverse complement strand
AAAATAATCCGGTAGTATCAAAGTAATAAGTAAAAGTCAGAAAAAGAATCATAAGCATTTTTTGATCATACATAAGCATGTATTATATACACGTTGAGTAAGAGACCAAGATATAAGTTAAGTTATAAGACACGAGTTGCAAATAGGAATACATGGAATTAAAATAAAGCATAATAGAAATTCAAAAATAAAAATATTAGAAGAAATATATATAGTAAAATGAGAAATTAATTAAATTGTGATTTATTATAGAAATTAATAGGGAAAAGTCTAGCCATGGGAACACGAAATACAGACAAAGAGTAAACAGGACAACGACAACATGTTTGGTACTTTATCCTTGTTTAATTACATTTAAATGTACGTGCTATGCATATGTGAACTACTTTGCTGTACTGGTATGATCTATGTTACATTTGTTTGCCATGTGAGTTACATAAGGTGCCAGTATGTGAATTACATTAAAGTATGGATTAAAAGAGCATGAGTAAACAATAGTTTACCATTTGTTTATCATTGTTTATCATTTGGATATCAGAATATACATGTGGTATAAATGGATTTTGAATCATTTGTAAACAAGTGCAATACATTATAAACGAACTTTAAAATACTAAGCTCTACTAGGTTTTAATTGAACCGAGTAATGTAGGGAATGATTGATCATGTCCTGAGTTCTGTACTATATGGCCATTAATTATTACGGCAACAACCATTGGGATTACTTGCAATGACAACCGATTTATATAGCCATTTGATTGATGTGTAACGTAGCCATTTGGTATCCGCCAAGTGGTGAGTTGATCTAAGAAAATGATGTAGCCAGTTGGAAACATAGCCAACTGGTAAGTTTATTCTAAAGTAAGTTCGTTTGAATATCTAGTAGAGCGAAGTAAATAAATAATGGTCTTCATAAGTAAGTGCATTCACTTGCATACCTATGTGATTGAATTATTTGTTATATACATTTGAATTGTGATACTGTGTTATTGTGATATATGCCACCATTGCTTACCATTTGTGATACAAATATATGTGTTTACATTAAATAAGTATAAAGTACCCACTAAGTATAATGCTTAGCAAGTTTAGTGTTTGCTAAACTTGGAGGTTGTGGAAAAACACAAAAGGAACCAGAAAAGTCAAGTAGAGTCAGGCTCACCAAAAGTACTTAATATGGCATATGCTGTGCAATAAAAGTCAGATGTCAGAATAGACAACAGCATAAAGAAGAAAAATTTTCTCAGGTGATGTTCTGTATATCAAGTTGCATCAGATGTGGCACACTTAGCTCGGCTAGTAATAGTCGGGTTAATGAGTGTTACAAACCACATGTAATATTCTCACAAAGTGGACTGATTCAATACATTGTTCACTAACATTTACTATGTATCTCTAATCGATATCTTATATCCTATTATCCGTAAAATAAGACCATCTCATAGAGTACACACTGGTCTTAGTTTATTATCACTCATATGATAATAATATATTAGGGATATTTAGAATAATAATCGTTTATTGCTTCTAGGTTTTACTATTTAAATCACACATCCGATATCATAAGTAGAACCACTATCCATGGAAATCCATCAAGTTAAATGCATAGAAAATATAAGTTGATGAATTAAGTCTCATATATAAATTAAACATCCAAGTACAAATGAGTTGGAACTATGGCTTACACAAACATCCTTAAATCTTTTACGTGTATCCCGAGTCCTTTTTCAAAATTTGGAAAATGTCATTTTGATCCCTTTTCTTCAAGCTTTGACATCCATGCCTGTATTCACAATAGCATGTTATTACTAAGGTCTAGAACTTGGGAGATTTTTTGAATTCCCTACTTCTTTAGGGATAGGACCAGACAAGCAATTTTTGGATGATTCAAAATATATTAATGATAAGAAATTTGAAAATTTTTTTACGTATGGAACCATTAAAATTATTTCTACCCAAATAAATGTACCCTAACATTTTGCAATTGCCTAAACTAGAAGGGATAATGCCACAAAAATTATTGTTAAATAAATCAAACAAATTTGTCAAGTTTTCAATATATAAAAGATGGAACACTTCCTCTGAGTTCATTCCGTATCTTAAGATTCAGCTCAGATTCGGCTGAATAATTGGCTTGTAACACCCCTTATAAGCTTATCAAAGTAGACCTATAAGAGGGCTACACGTGTAACTCTCCTTCTAAACCCACGAATGAGTCTAGAAGAAGTGTCACAACTCCTTGGTGTTTGAGTCGGTAAACCTATTTATAATAGTAACTCATAGAATAATTTATTCACATCATACATAACTAATGTCCATTAACACATATGATTTACATTAATAATAACATTCCAATTTTCAAAAAAGTATCATTACAATAATCATTATAATCCTAAATAGATTATGTTCATGCCCCCAAAAGAATAAATCTGCTGTGCTGATCCACCGGCTACAACAAAAGGCTACCTATCCAGCTGTTTTCTTCAACCTACGAGTTTAAACAGGTAAATTCGCTGAGTAAAACTATTGCTCAGTGGATGCTTTAACAGAGGTAGGAATAAAACATTTCTATAAACTCATTCGAAAACGTTTAAATAAACACAATAAACATTTGTAAGGTAAATCAATAAAATACAATTTGAATTTATTCAAACAATCATTCAAGTAAAATCTTTGCTCTAGTGGCAATCAAAAGAACCTGACGATAAGAATTGGGGCCCTATGCATATTCCGTATAGCCGTTTATAGACTAATACGCCAATACCATAGGTTATACATATTCTCAATCCTTTTCATAGCCAACACTCATTCCGTATAACCATTTATAGACTATAATGCCAATACGGTGCTCATATATCATATTCATATCAATATCATATCATTTCCGTGATTTAACCCTACAATGCATTGTATTCTTATCACTAACGTTCTAAAGCGAGCCACATGAGCATTTAAATCAAGTAATCATTCTTATTGCTAATATCATAACATGCTTATCATCAAATTTCACATTCTCCTTAAATTCTCATAATCATCTTTCTCATATTCATTTCTCGCAATCGTAACTAAATGTCAAGTTTCAAGAACAAATCTCATTTCATTTAAAACTCATAAAGTTTCATTTGAAAATTTGTCTAAAAAGCTGTGACCGTCGCGCGCGCGCTACTTTGGTCGCGAGCACGAGGCCTTCCCTTTCTTGTTACCCTCGCGAACGAGACTGTCACAAGGCGTGTGACAATCGCGGTCGCGCTGAAAACAATGGACAGTCGCGCGAGCGATGAACACATGGTATGTGGCCGTCGCGTGCGTGACAAATCCTCAAAATTCCCCTGTCTCCCCTCAAAGTAGTTGCGAGCGCGACAACCACACCGAGGCGTGATGGTCGCAAGCGCGACACCTGTGCGAGAAGACGGGTTTTCTTGCATCATTTTCAAATACATTTTCAACAAAATCCCAAATCAACATCTCATAGCCATAGCATCATAAACTGATTTTTTTAAGGGTTTTACAACAACAATAAACTCCAAAAGTCTTATAATAGAAATCAAATCCAAAATCAAACAACGATTCAAACTTTCAAGAGAAACTCAAATAGAATTTAAAGGAAGAAGGTTAAAGCATCAAACCTTACAAAAATTAAGCTTCCCTAAGTTCAAGCAAGCTCCTTTCCTTTGTCTTTAGCTTTGTTCTCCAAATCACCTATAGTTTAAACATATTTTAGTTTCTAAAAGGAGAAAAAACTCAAACCCTAGCTATATTTATCCCTAGGGTTTCTACTAAATCCTAAATCTTAGCTACCTCTAACTATACCTATGCATCCCTTACTAATTCTAGCATAAACACAAAAGATTTCGCTTAACTATAAACCCTAACCACTAACAACTCTTACCTTAAGTCTCTTGAAGAGACAATAGCCAAATTATGAAAGAAAGAGTGAGAGTGTGTGGGAGTTTAACAAAAGATGATGAAGATGTTGGAGGTTGGTATGAGAAAATTGGAAGAAGAAAAGAAGAGAGGGGAGATGGCGGGTGGAAAAGAGGAGAATGTGAGGGAATTCTCTAGAGTCTTGGAGAAAAATAGAGAAGTTGTTTTGGTGGGGCTTAAGTTCTCCACATACATTTATATATACCAACACTTGGGCCTTTGCCCAAAAGTTAACACATTTCTATGTTTCCTTTCCTTCTAATACTTCCAAGCCTAATTATCAACACTATCCCAAATCTAACAAGCCCAACACTAACTAGTAATTAGAGGATTACCTCAACTCTTAGACGACGCTAGCTTGCATTCCGAGATCATCCCCGACGTCTCTAAGCCTCGGGATCCAAAACTCCTACAATAAATATTATTAGCTACGACAAACCCAAGGAATACTGACTAATGGGGAAATGGAATGTTACATGGCTCTCAAGTATCATGTTTCAACTAATTTTGTCAATTAATCTCTTCTTTCTCATCACCTAACAACACACTAATATATAAATAAATCACCTGCCAGTGATTTGAAACTATATTCTACCTTGATATAGAAATCAAGCACCTCATATATAAATAAATCATCTCAAAATGATTTGGAACTACATTTTGCCTTGCCCCAACACCTAATCTCTTCTCTCCCATTTAGATAGATTTGGATTTAATCCTAGGTTGCGGGCTCAATAAACCTAGAAAACCTTCTTTTTTCTTATTTAATTGTGATTTTCGGATTATAGTTTACAAGAGGTTGAAAGTCAGTTTCTGTTTGGTTTATAGTAATTCCAGCATTCCTATTTACAACATGTTTACTTTTCATGTATCATTTTGTTTCGCCCTTTTTACACTGTTTTGTTGAGTGTTTTTGTGAAACAACATTCAAGTTGAGATTTAAGCCAATTAACATCCAATGGCTCTGAGTCAATGTAGATCCAAGATCTAATTATTTTTCTTTCTTGATTATTATGTTTATTTGGTGTTTATTTACTATTATTGTGCTCATGCATAATCGATTTTTCTCCTAGTTAATCAACATCTTTTTCTCTCAAAATAATTCTTTTTCTTAATTATTTTTACCCAACATCTAAAATCTAGTATCCGAATCCACTTTAAAAATGAGAGATTAGTGCATTTTTAGCAATAAAATTTAATTTTCTCCTTTCAGGTTAATTGGAGTCAATTTTTTTTAAAATCAAGAAATAAAAGAATATAAATTTATATACCTAATTGCACAAAACATGTCTTTTTTTTTTGTTAATCGTCAAGTGCACAAAACATGTCATCTTGCAAGCATTCTCACCAACTTAATCCTACCACCCGTATCCCAACTTCATGTTTCGTATCACTTAGTTTTTAATAAGTGGGTATTTCTAAATTTAATTGAATATAGTATTACGATTTGTCATACGGAGCAATATGCATTCGTCCATTTGACCCAATATAATTTGATATTATGTAATTGAACAAGGTTACATCTCTCGCCTCTCGATTTCGAGATATACAGAAACACGTTAACGTGATTTAAAACACGTTAACTCTCGCCTCTCGATTTCGAGATATACAGAAATACGTTAACGTGATTTAAAACACGCTAGCGTGTTTTAAATCACGTTAACGTGTTTCTGTATATCTCGAAATCGAGAGGCGAGAGGAAAAGCATTATTCTATGTAATTTTACTTTTAAAATTGCAATACAGGTTAGAAACATTCATAAATTACGGCAATTAAATCTAACTTTTATTTGTCAATACAGTGCATTACATAGGAATTAAAACATATTACAATAATAAATCACTTTTATTCTATTTTTTCCAGAATAAAATCACTTTTATTCATTGATGAAAGAAACAAATTTTTTAAATACTGCAACAGCATTTTCAGAAGTGGGGTCTTGCAAGTGGAAAACATGATCTTCACCTTTATGCTCTATGATCTCCACTGAACCTTTCCATCCAATTTCCTTCAACTTGTGATAATAGCTCCATCCTCTATCTTTTACAAAGTCCTTTTCAGCAACCAGAACCAGCAGCTTGCTACAACCAAGCCTAACCAAATCAGGATCAACAAGTGGATTAATCCAAGGATCATCACACCCACTTGTTTTTGGGTAAGCAAAATGCCAAATAGCATCAGCAAGAGCTTTATTCTCTTTTTCTTTATCACTGAATAGCTCTTTGCCCCAAAAAAAGGGGTGCGCTAAAATGATTCCTACTAGATTTAAACCACCTAGTTTCTCTTTCCCATATCTAATGCCCATGTGGTGTGCTATATTACCACCAGCAGAATCTCCAATTAAAAAAACCTTCTCGAAATCAACATAATTGTTTATCCACTCTTCAGATCCATCTCCGTTGGCATGGGAAGCGACCCATTTTAGTGCAGCCCATGAATCTTCATATGCAGTAGGAAGTGGGTGCTCTGGAGCTCTCCTGTAAGCAACAGAAATTCCTACAATATTTGCTTCTGAAGCCAATTTATTAAGATGATTATGGTACGGAGTGTTGAAAGGAGTTTGAATGGAAAAGCCACCGCCGTGATAGTAAACGACGAGTGGGAGTTTGTTATTAGGATTTTTTGGGAGAAAAAGTCTAGCACAGAGATTTTGTGGTTGTGAAAAGATAACATCTTTGGATTGGACATGAGTAATTGGGTCTAGAGCAGGAGGGATTATTTCAGTCCCAATCAGTCTCTCTACGGTGCCGTTTTTGTGTATGCGAAGGAAGGGAGAGAAGTCATGAGCAACCTCTTCTGGAGATGATTCCATGGATAATTTGTTTTGCATTTGGAAGTTAAAGAGGGCCGCTTCTTTTATAGATCATGACGGTTGGCGACTGGATCTGCCCCCGCCGTTCTCGTGGTTTTTAAATATTATAAAAAGTTCATTTGTTAATTTTATAATATATTTGTTAATTTATAAACATTATAAATATTAGTCCGCTTGAATAATTGGCTTCTTAAATTAATTGAATTGGTTTAATTTTTGGAAAGTAGAAAGGGAAATTTACAAAAAATTCTCTATATTATAGTGAAACAAACAAAAACCTCATTGTTTATCAGATATAATACAAAATCTTCCTGTATTATTTTTCCGTTTACATTTTCTTCCCTCTGGCTATTTTTTTTGTTAAAATAACGATTAAAGGACTAAAATGTAATTTTCGGGCCCTTTTGAAAATACTTAAGAAGTAAAGGACTGATGTGAAAATTTTGAAAATGGAGTTAGTCAACTTTTCCAAGTAAAAATGAACCAACATGTGGCCAGCTTTTCCAACTTACCGTTGAGAAGTGGGTTCATGTGACGTACCCAACTGGAATTAACAATTTGATTAGTGCCTTAAATTTTGAAAATGGAGTTAGTCAACTTAAAGCTAAATTTTTATTAAAATTGGTAATTAGACTACTATTTATGTAATTATATGAATAAAAAATGGTAGTTGGAGTTCAGTAGAGTCTGGTAAACAACATATTCAACGTGTTGAAGCAAAAGAGTTCGAATCCCCTCTCCACATATGGGCATGTGAGTTATATCTATGTTAAAAAAAATAAAAAATAAAAAATGTTTAAAGCCTTATCTAAATATAATCAGAATTGATATCTTCCTAATTTTTTTTAAAAAAATTCATAGTTATTTATAAAAATAATGGATACAAGTGTAGGCTAAAAATACTTAACTATGCTATATTTGTAAAAAATATGAAAATGTGCACTCTCTTAAATCACAAAAAGGAGTAAAATATTGGGAGTTGTTATTTCCAGAGCAATATTTGTTAATGCCAGAGCAAATAATGAAGAAATAAAAGGGTAATTGCTCTGGCATTAACAAATATTGATCTGGAAATAACAATTCCCTAAAATATTAGAAACTAAAGTTAAGAATAAATAATAATTAAAAAATTAAAAAAAAACCACTATATAGAACATGGTTTCATTGGTTGCTCACCTAATTTTTTGTATAATGAAGCAACTGATGTTGTTTTATTACAATTAATATGAAGTCAAATATAATATAAACAATACAATTCGTCGTACTAAATAATTCTTAAATATCTATTAAAGAATTTGAGATTTTGTTATAAAGTCGTTATCCATCTTGAACACGATATTATTTTATAATGAAGAATGATTTTTATATCTATGTTTAAAAAATAAAAAAAATATATGATTTTTATATCATTTTTTTTCCAAAAGATATAATATTTTTTTATATCATTTACGTTAGATGAGTAACTGAAGAGAATTTTTTTTTTTAAAAACAAAGATAAAGAGAGAATTGAATAACATATTTTACTTCTTAAACAGAAAACATATTTTAGATTGATGGTTAGATATTGTTAAATATAGAGTTGGAAATAAATATGATATTTAAAAGTCTAAATAATTTATCTAATTATTCAATAAAAAATTTAAAAATAATAAATAATATATATATATATATATATATATATATATATATAAAAGAAATGGTATCCAACCCAACAGCTCGATAATTCTTGAACGTCAACTACAAGTACTTATAGAGTAGAATAGATAGCCCAAAGATTTAAGGTGCTCAATAGGATAAATAATATATTATTAAAAAAGTCACAATCATTTTTTTAATATGTACTGCTGTTGGACTTTACATATATATATTAAAAAAATGATGGTGATTTAGAACAAGTTTCAAAATTACCCGATTAAATTGGAGAATTGCAGGTAAGAAGAAAATATTTGAGGAAGAGAATTCGGCTTAATCATTATGGTTTTGATATGATTATGCAGGGGAAACTTATTACGAACCATGTTGCATATTGTTTTATATGTTAAAATTATTTATTTGATAAATCATTTTAATGAAAATGTTTCTATCTGAAATGACTTTGCAACTTTACAGTCATATTGGGTATATGGGGTGTATGGTCTTATTCACACATAATAATGCAATACTATATTTTGCGACATTATATTGAATCAGCCATGACATTTTATTGAAACATGTAGAATATTAACAAAAGAGTAAAGTTATTTAAAATTTCTACTGATGAAATTGTTGGTTGACTTTTTATGGTACATCTATTTAGAAGACATATGATGGTTCATCAATTTCTAAAAATTTGTCAGAACCTTTTTAGAAATGATACAATTGTAGCCGAATGAGGAAGTTGTCTTATAATATGACCCATATAGTTGGAAAATTCAATAATTAAGTGACAAAATAGTTTTTTTAATTTAGGTTTGATTTTGGGGTTGGGGGTTTGGGTTGGTGGTATAGGAGGTTCAAGTCCCACTTCATGCAACAAAAATCCTATGCTCCCTTTGTATGCGTGAGTTGGAGGTTGGGGGTGTGAAATACATATGTAAAAAAAAAAAAACAAAAGTTTGATTGATTAAGGGGGGTGCTCCATGGTTCAATTATAATTTCCTTAACAACTAAATTCTCAGCCCATCTGTTCCCAATCAACTTCTTATATCCGCATATGAACCTATTTACAAAAAATTTCTCAAATGATACTAGTCAATCGGTTGCTATAATGCCAGTTGACATTGCTGCTAATGATGATATGCCACCAACAAACTATAGAAGTTGTAAAAAAAAAAAAAACCATACATAAAGATGTAAAAAAAAACATACATAAAGATGTGAAAATGAGCATTTGTACTCTGTTGCTGCAAGAATCTCGATGCAATAAAGTGAAAAGGGCCTTTTATGAATTAGTTGCGGCCACTTACGGAATTTCACAAGATTTGGAGAAATGCTCAAGGGAATCCTGAAGAAAATGCAAATGGCTTTAAATGTTCATGGAATAGGGGGAGAAAAAGAGTGTACATACCACCTCAGAGTATTTGATAAGAGTCATCACAAGGCTAAAAGCTAAAAAGTTCAAGGAAGTACTACAAGTTCTCATCCCAAGCATGCATACTAATTTGGAAAGAGATGAATATGAATCCATGCCATTAGAAGTTTATTAGATGACAAGTCAAGTTCAAGTGAAGTCGGCGGCCCAATATGTTATCAAACATGGAGACTGAAGTTGGCGGTCTAATAGCATGGAGATTGAAGATAGATGACCAATATTTAATTAGGCCCAATAGTTAGACAAATTTCTTTATTTATTTCCTTTTGTTATTTGGATTAGGAGGCTGAATTCTATTCCAAGTTATGTTAGAAATTATTTACATATTTCCTTATTAGTTTAGGTAAATTAATTCCTTATTAGTTTAGGTCTTATTTTCTTATTGTTTTTAGGTCATATAAAGTTTGTTTTCTTTTAGAATATGATTTTTTAGGTCATGTGAAGGCTATATAAAGTCCTAGAATGAATTTATATGTATTAATTGAATAAGAATGATATTATGATGTTTTGAGTTTATCAATATTATGGCTTTTTGCCATTATCTTTGTGTTCTTGAGTAGAATGCATGTTTAAGGAACATTCAAGTAAGACTGGTCATCTTTCTTGTGGAGTGTTTTGAATCTGGAATTTATTCTAGTTCTTTGATCACCTTTCTTAGGGATTGCGACTAAATTGTTATTGGAGTTTTCACGTTAATGTTGTGGGGGTCTATAATAATCAAAGGGGTTCTTAGGCTTATTCTTGGGGGTTCTCAAACTTATTCATGGAGGTTCCATATCAATATTAAAGAAATCTCATTTCCACGAAGAAAGACAATAAGATGCTTTGCTGAAGAGTTGGGGATGTTTTATATGTGCACAAATTGTTTAAAGATGGACAGGTAATAGCCCATTCGAATGTA
>CATIWJ010032163.1:0-21293 GCA_949640765.1 Croton laevigatus | reverse complement strand
AAGAGGTGGCGGTGGAGAGGAAGAAGAATGAAGGATTTTAGCCTCTCAATCCTTTATATATTAGTGTTAGTGGGCTAGGGTTTTGGTTGGATCACATGGGCTTTAGCCCAACTCTTCTTTCTCTCTTATCTATTTTCATTTCACTCATTCCTTCCAAACCTTCTACATACTTCTAAAATTATCTACACCATGTATTATTTTATTTATATTTTTATTTAACAAATATCTTCTCTCAGTTTTACCAATCTACCTTTCTTATCTAATTTAAATTACAGCATTATAATTACTTTATCTTTTCTTAAACACATTTGTTTATTTTTAACTATTAAACTATAGGGTCTATATTTACACACTAGTTTTTGCTAACGAAATTTTCGTTATTATAATTATTATCTCAGACTCCACTATAGTCGTACTTGTTCGACCACCAGAATTCGATAAATTATGATCATTATCGTAATGTCCTCTTTTATTGATAACTATTTTATCGGTACATGTTTAATACTTAGTTCCATTTTTATTGACTACATTCAGTTCTACGACAAATATCTTGTTTCATATTTATTTCAATTCCTCGTTGATATTCATAATTATTTTTCCTTATTAAATAAATTTGATTAAAACGCATTCAATTGATAATTGTAGGTTCTAGGGTGCCGTCGCGTGCGAGACCGGGTGGTCGCGAATGCGGGGCCTACATCTTCTATTATTATTGCGGTTGCGCTGGAAACATAGGACAGTCGCGCTCGCAATGGAAACAAGGTATGTTACCGTCGCGCGCGCGACAGATCCTCAAAATGCTACTGTCCGTCCAAGCATTTTGTCGCGAGCGCAACAACCACACTGGTGTGACGGTCGCGCGCGCGACACCTGGTCGGGATGTGACAGTCTATCTTACATCTATTTCTTAGTAACTATTAATTATCCTTAACTTCTATTTTTCGAGAATTTATTTAAAGCGTTGATTTATTAGCTTTCCTCATAATCTCATGTGTTTTTTAAATTCTATTAAATATTCACTTGTTTATTTCTCGTTTATAATATATTTACCATTGTCTACGATTTATTTATTTTTCTTTTATAATACTTTCATTTCTCTGCAATTTCTTATTTAGTAATCAGTATTCATTTGCGTACTCAATTATTCTATAATTTTGATTTTAAGAGTTAGAACGTGACAGTATATGCCATATCTATGTACTTCCATTGTGCTACTCTGATACTAGACTGTGTTATGTTTCCTTTCGAAATTTACCCTTATGTGAATATGACTACATTATCCTTATAACGAATTCCAATTTACAATTTTCTCCATAAATTATTTCTCTCTTAAATGAAATAGTCTTTTTATCCATATATTTACACTTTATCATTTAAATCCATTTTCTCATTTAATTAAAATTTTTAATTTACTGTTGGATTTTCCTTTCCTTTAATAATAATAATAATTTAATTATAGACTTAATATGTCTATCCATTTTTTTATAACACATTTTTCTTTCTTAAATTCTCTATTTAGGAATTCACTTTACATTTTCTCGTACTCAGGTCATTCTGTTTTTCTGGTTTTGAGAATTTAAGATGTGACAAGTTCGAATTTACTTAATTTCCTATTTATACAATTAGGTCCCTAACTGAGCCGAGCTGTACGGCTGTAAATGAGCCGAGCTGCTTGCATGCCGTTCGGAGTTTGCTCGACAAAAGCTCGGCTCAAGCTCGAATCGATAATATACAAGCCGAGGCAAACTAGAAAACCAGGCTCGTTTAATTAACGAGCTGAGTTCGAGCTTGCTCATTTATTAAATGAGCCGAATACGAGCATGCCAGTGCTCGGCTCGCTCGCTCGAAAAATATGTGTAACATGACGAGCTGCTTGCGAGTCGCTCGGTGTTCGCTCGATAAAAATTTGGTTCGAGCTCTGATAGATAATAAACGAGCAGAGCGCGAGCTGAAAATCCAGAGCTTGCTCGTTTAATAAATGCGCCGAGTACGAATAGGCCAGTGTTTGGCTTGACTCGGCTCGTTTGCAGCCTTAGTTATGTGAATCTTGGCGGGTGAGAAGTAACAAATTTTTATAGCTGTGATCCCTTTTCCACCATTAGATTAGAACACAATCTAACGGTCATTAATAGCAATCCATGTCAAAACGCAATCGTTCTAATTATGCATATTTATGAGCTAGCCTAATCTAATATAATTGATCCAAGAGGTTGGCCTGGTGGTGAAATTATGTCACCAAAAACTAAAGGTTGCAGGTTCAAATCCTCTTGAGGGTAACTAAAGGCAAAAAAAAAAAAAAAAAAATCTAATATAATTGGTGGATTTCAAAATCCTAACGGCTAACCTTCTTTCTTCTTTCCTTCAGCAGATTTGTATTTGTTTCTTGAACACCACAAATCTGCTGTTGAGCTTTTCTTCACATCTATTAAACATTGTATTGTTTAAGTAAATTTTCAATTTTTGTTTTGACCAAATTTGGATTTCCTGTTTCATTTTGTATTTTGTTTAATTAATTTTCAGGACTTGTGTTGCTTTTTTTTTTTTTTTTCCTTTAGTTATTCCCAAGGGATTTGAACCCATATATATAAGGATTCCTTTTTTTTTTTATTTTTAAATTTTATGAAAGGAATAAAAAGAAGAAGAAGGAAAGGGAGAAGAATTTAACGTGTCTCTTTCTCTTTTATTTAATTAATAGTAATTTATATTAATGTCACCTAATTACCATTGGTGGGTTACACCAATTCTCCGTTTCATTCCATAATTATTCTATCACATCGTTGTTTAGTCTTAGCAGTAACTAAATCTATAAGCAGATCTAGCTTGAATCACTCTTTATATCGGTGAGTGAATTATATTTATTTAAATTTAAAAAAAACTAAATTTTTTTAACTATTTTAATTTTTTATTTTTTTAACCATTTAAAATAAACAAAGAACATCTGTTTTGAAGGGTTTTAGTTTTATTTTTATAAAAGCTATTTTTAAATAAAAATAGTTAGGAAACCATAAATTTTAGTTTATGGATTTTGTTTTTTATATTTATGTCATATTTATTTCCGGTAGAATTTTATATAAGATGTTTTAGGCTTTTTCTTTAGTAAAATTCTTCAACTTTTATATTCGCAAAGGTAATATCTTTTATCTTTTAGGAAAATCTAGAAACATGAATTATAAAAAATAATTTGATGTTAATATAAGCTTGTTTAAAAAATATAAAAATAAAAATTTATTTTCTGAAACATTTGAAAATTAAAAAAACAATTGCATGATAATAATAACAAACGGGCCCAATCTGTGAGGAGTAATCTCTTATGTTTGTTAAAAGAAAAATGAAAATTACCATACCAATCTATTTATTGACTTCTGCCATCTGGCCTTCAAAGGATTGGAGCTGCATAATCCTTACTACATAAAGAAGTATTTTATGGCCATTTTAAAGAAGGTAAATACTGTTTATATATATATACGAAGGGCCTGAACAGTAAAAGGAGGGGTGGGAAGAAAAGTAAAGTTGCTTTCTCAATTGCAGTCTTTAAAAAATAATCATTAAAGCAAGAATCCAAACAGTAATAATATTATTCTAGAAAGATCAGACAAAGGCATGAAAAGTGATAAAATAGGCAAATTAATTAATTAAGTGCCTAAACAGAAGATTTGGTTTTTGGAATATAAACTTGGAAGGACAGTGGAGGCCAAAGCAATTGTCCAGTTCCTTATAGAAAGCTACCAGTATATTCTATTATTCTATAGCTATGTTTGAGATTCTGGTATTTGTATTAGTACTAGGTTTGCCCTTTGTAATAGTTGCACATTTTTTCACAAGAAACTACCCTACAAATTTACCTAATGGAAGCATGGGATGGCCCTTTTGTGGGGAGACTCTTGCCTTTCTCAAGCCTCATAGATCCAACTCCATGGGTACCTTCCTTCAACAACATTGTTCTAGGTAATTCAATTCTATCATATGCACAGTTTTTCGTTCTTTTTAAATTAACTATACCAGTTTACGATCACTAAGGGCAGCAAAATTGTCTTTTACCTGGTTTTAATGCACATGTATTCTCAAGTTTGGAACTCGTCTATTGATTTTGTTAGGTTTCATAAATAATATTATAATTAGTATGTGTCTATTTTATATATGCAGGTACGGCAAAGTTTTCAAATCCCATCTATTCGGTTCTCCTTGCATTGTTTCATGTGACCCTGAACTCAATTTGTTTATCCTTCAAAATGAAGAGAAACTATTCCAAGCTAGCTATCCTACCGCCATGCATGGCATTCTTGGAAGGTTTTCTCTGCTTGTAGTCTCCGGCGACCTACATAAAAAGCTAAGAAATGTGGTGGTTAGCTTCTCCGGTATGTCTAAGTCAACTCCTAGATTTCTCCATTGCGTAGAAAAACTTGCGATCTCAACTATGGCCTCATGGAAAGAATATAAAGAAATATCCTTCCACCAGGAAATTAGAAAGGTAATTTTAACTAATTGAGATTAATTAATTGTATTGTGTAATCAAATAATTATTATTTGCTAAATTTGTGATCAACCAACCACAGTTTACACTGAAGCTGATGGTGAAAAGTGTTTTGAGTATTGAACCAGAAGAGCCATTAGCCTTGAAAATATTACAAGATTTTCAAACTTACATGAAAGGTTTCATTTCTTTGCCATTAGACTTTCCTGGATCTCCTTATACCAAAGCAGTGAAGGTATTAATTCATAACATCATAGTGAGCTTAATTTCCCCGGTTGGCAGTGAGTGGCTCCGTCCCTGAGTTTAAAATTTTGTTGTTATGATTAATGAATAATTCATATTTTATTTTAGGCAAGAACAAGACTTTCATCAACTGTAAGAGAGATTATAAAAGAGAGAGGAATAAATGGAAAAGGAGACTTCTTGGATGTAATTTTATCAAAAGGAAAATTATTGGATGAAGAAACTGTAAGCATTGTTTTGGACATATTGCTTGGTGGCTACGAGACAACCTCCACGCTCATTTCTTTAATTGTTTACTTTCTTGGACATTCGCCCGCAGCTTTTCAATCTTTGAAGGTCTTTCCCACTTCTTTTATTAATAATACTTCTTTTTATTAATAATATTTATGTCTTAACACATGTTTCCCATTGATGCAGAATGAACATGAGACAATAAGAAAAGTTAAAGAGGATGGCCAACCCTTGGGTTGGGAAGATTATCAGAAAATGGAGTTCACCCAAAATGTAATTTTTTATATTTTCATTTTATTTACAACATTTACTTGTTTTTCCAAATTTAGTACTTTCCATCTACAGGCACCATCATTCTCAAAAAAAAAAAAATTAAGAAAGTTAAATTAAATTGAACTTGAAAAGAAAGTAAAGTTTGTCTATTAAAAAAAAAAAAAAACAGAGTAACAAGATAATATTACAAGTCAATTATTATTCTCTAGATAAGAATTCTCAAAAATATATTTAATTGGGTTTTTCTAATATATAAAAGGTGCCAATAATATATCAGATATCATTTTAATTTACATAATAGGAGTATTTTCTCGTATGTACTAGAGTAATCTATATAATAGGGGTAGCTTCTCGTTGATACCGTTGACGTAGTTGATTTAAATTCTTTATAACTTAATGATTAGAAAAAAAGACTTTTTCTTTTGCAGTTCATATAACAAAATTAAATATCTATCACACAATACAAAATTAACACAAAATTAACGAAAATTTTAATTAGAATGTGTTAATATGTGGATTGATTAAAATTTGATTTTTTTTTTTAGTCAAATCATAAATGAGAAGTTTTTAATAATTTTTTTAAAAATTATTTGGGGCTAACTTTATTTTTTTTTATTTGTCATTATTTAATCATTACAACCTTCGCCATGATTGCATTCTTGACACAATTATTAATATATTTATTAATGTATAGTATGAACTTACATGAGAACTATTGAAACTAGCAGGTCATATATGAAGCTATGAGATGTGGAAACGTTGTTAAGTTTGTTCATCGCAAAGCTCTTAAAGATGTCAAATACAAAGGTTAGTTTAAATTATTCATTTGCAATTATGTAATTATTTCTCATTTATACAATGATTTATATAGGGTATTAATAAGTTTAAGCAAATATTTGGTTGGGGTGAATAAATTTTTCTAAATATTTAAAAACTTGTTCTCTTAAAAAAAAAAAAAAGATAAAATATATAGACACTTTATACTGTACTCCATCATTATTTCTTATAAATGTAAAATGACATTTTAATTTAAAACTGAATTATTTGAAAAACAAATAGAATGTGAATCCTTTATGTTCACACTTATTTTCAGGACGTAGAGAAGGGTGCCATGAGGTGTTGGGCCTCAAGAAAATTATGATATTTATTATTGGAATGAATAAAATGCATGTGTTCTGAGAGTGGCTGATGCTTGTTATAACAAATTATGTGTCCCGGTTCAATCACTAGAGCATATATTTATTGTCATTTTGGGCTCCCTTCACTTAAGTATGTCACGTATAATATAAAACTATGTGGATATTTTTAAATCTCAAATACTTTTTTTTTTGGTTTTTTGCCCAATATATGTAATTTTTATATGTGATCATTATTGTTGCAGAATATGTAATTCCTTCGGGATGGAAAGTATTACCTGTGCTTACAGCAACACATTTTGACTCATCTCTTCACCAAAATCCTTTTGATTTTAATCCATGGAGATGGACGGTAAGTATACCTACCGAACTCCAGATCCAGTTATGGCTTTATCTAAATGACTCGCTGCTGGCATGTGAGAAAATCAAATTTTTTTTTTTTTTTCGATTTCCATCGCAGATTGTCTGTACTGAGTTCCAAAATTAGTTTCAGTGGTCCGTAGCTTGTAAATTTTGACTCTGTATTATAAATTAAATATAAAATAATTGAGACCGTTGAATTTATAATCAGATGAAATTTATAATACAGAGTTGAATTTTATAAACCGCAATCCACTGAAACTGATATTAACGCTCACTATAAACAATATGCGGTGCAAATCGGAAAAAAATAAAAAATTTGAATTTTCTCGCATGCGAGCCGCTCATTTATCTCCACTATGTGCATGAATTTATTCTTTCATTTACTGTTTAAACTTTTTGAATAGATTCACGTCCAAAATACAGGATAAAACGACAAGCAAAAAAGTAATGCCGTTTGGTGGTGGGCTTCGGCTATGTCCAGGTGCTGAACTAGCTAAAGTGGAGATAGCATTTTTCCTTCATCATCTTGTCCTTAATTATAGGTAAAATTTTCAGCAGCTAGTCCCCTTTTAACATCATCATATTGTTTAATTGTTGGATTAAGATATTAAACATACTGCATCCCACTTAGGAACCTACATAATTGTAATGTTTAATTTTATAATACTTGATTATTGTTTTGTTAATTAGTATACTTAATTGCATGATTGTAATGGGTTATCACATAATGTCGGAGGCTATAAGTCAAACCTGGCATCTAAGTTGACGAATCCCATAACTCTTTTTTATATTAAAACAGTTTTACACCTTTTTTTTAAACGATAGGTGGAAGATAAAAGCAGACGACTTTCCGGTGGCTTATCCTTACGTGGAATTCCGGCGAGGCTTGGTAATGGAGATAGAAGCAACAGAACAATAATGGATAGAGTTTAATTAATTAATCCACAATGTTCGTGTTAATGGATATTTATATTTAAGTACCCGCAAAGCGACATCAATCAAGAAATAATGAGGTCTAATTGATCAACCCAGTTTGATGTAATTATTAGCGTGTCTTTATTAGAGATGAAGGATTCTCCTTGTATATTTGCAAGTTGATCGGTATGAAATTACTGTTTAAATTTCATTAATTTTAAGAAATTTTTATTAGAACACTTTATGTCAAATTAACTTTCTATATGATTTATAATTATGTGCAATTAATAATAATAATAATAATAATAGGATAATTTTATTTTCAGAGCAAATATTGTTAATACCAGAGTAAATAATTGTTAAAAGATAAAATTTTTTTTCTTTTTATTAATTAGTTATACAACTTTCAATGAGTGAAATTTTATCCAAAATTAAATATATAACTCTAAAAATAATATTAGCCGTATAATTATTATTACTATTATTAGACCACATTTTGTAATAGAATCCAAGTCCCATTAGCACATGGACAATTATTATTTAATATAGGCCCAAAGGCCCATCTCAGGACATTTTGTATAAATAAGGGACTTTTATATAATAGATAATTTATTGTCCAAATTTATTATAAAGACAATATTGGTGTCACAGTCTAATTTGTAATCTTATGAATAGTATAATGGAGAAAAAGATCAAATTATAAATTTATAAATATTTAAGGACTAAATTGTAATTTTGCTATAAGTTAAAGGAATTATGGTAGGAGAGCAAATTTGGAGGTTTGGATGATTTTCATAGTCTATGCAGATTTCTCACAACTTATGGATTTGGAAACAGAAATTTCTACATATAAGTGAATATTTCCTTGGGTTGTGCTTTTTAATTAGTATTTGGTTATAGATTGTTTTAATTAGATTAAGATTAATGATAAGGAATGAAAGATAAGATTTGATGGGGAAGAAAAAGAAGACTTTATTTAATTATTAATATTGTTTTTATTTAGTCGATAAAAAAATATCATTTTGATTTAACTAAAATTATTTATTTTCCTTTTTAAATTAGAATTCTAATTTTCTTATTAAATTAAGTTTTCTATTTACTCTGGTTATTTTTCTCTATTAATAAATATTAAACTCTATATTATAATCTTTTATTTCAAATTTATAAGTATTAAGTATATAATTATTTTTTTTATTAAGTATATAATTTAATCCTATAAAGTTTTGAAAAGTAATAATTTCAAAATTAATAAATACAACTGCAAAGTAATAAAATAATATTATTATTAAAACACTAAATTTCAAAGTATTAGTAATAATTCCATAGAAAATTTATGTTTTTATTTATGATGTTTGATAAATATTATTATTTAAATTAATACAATTTTTTCTGTATCTCTCAATAATTAAATTTGTATATAATTAAATAAAAATTTTGAATAGGGATAGATGTGCTAAAACTCACGAACTATTTGACAAAAAATATTAATATAGCACCGCGTCATTAATTTTTAACGGAAAATGTGTAAAATTTAATGGAAAATGTGTAAAAATTAACAGAAAATGTGTAAAATTTAACGACGCGGTGCTATATTAGTATTTTTGGCCAAACAGTTCGTGAGTTTTAGCACATCTGACAAAATATGATGTAAAATAGTATTTATGATCAAAACCTAATGCTAAAATAGTATTTATTCCTTTTGAATATTACAAAATTAAATAATGAGTGCTTAAATGCGACGTCCTACATTTTTAAAATCAGAAATACAAAATAACTTGAGTACGAAAATGAAAAAATGGATCATTAAATAGGAAATTTAAGGAAACAAACACGTTATAAAAGAAAAGTAAACAAATCATAAACATAGTAAGTATACTGTAAATAAGAAGTAAACAAATCTTAAACAAGATAAACATATTATAAATAAAAAGTAAACATATTCTAAAAAGGAGAATGAATAAGAAATACAATTATTAACGAATTGTAAATGTATTATAAGCTGAAAATAAATAAATTAGTAATGGGTTAGTAAAGTAAAGAAGTAGAATATAAGAAAAGATAACATTTTCAATAAGTTATCGAGAAATGAAAGGGTAAGAGATATGTGGTTAAATAGTTAAGAAATAAATGTCTTGTGAATAGATTATAAACATAGTATAAACATAAAAGAAATGAGGTAGTATTTGTTTGATTAACTTTAGATAGAACCGGATAATTGATAATAATATTTGATATTTGATAAATGTTATAAAGATTAACTAATAAATGGTAATATTAGTTAGAATAATAAATGGAGAAGTATCTATCAGAAATATAGAAATGGGTATTTTACTATCGACGATAAAAAGAAATTAAAAAAGAAAATAATCAAAGAAAGGAGTTTAATAAGAATTAAAATTATACGATCATAATAGGTCAAGTATCCAATAGTAAAATAAAGTCTAATAAATAATTAAAATTTAAGTAATAATTATTATTATTTAGAGAATGGAAAATATAATCGCAAATTAATTTGTAAAATGCAAATTAAAATTAAAGATGGGTAAAGTAAAATTTAAAATGCAAATAAAGGGTCAAATAGGTTATGATAAATTCGGATTTAGATCCAGAATATAAAATCTAAGGATGAGCATTTTATTAACGATAATAAAAAAAAATTAATGAAAGAGATTATTTGAGAAAACAACTATATTAAGATTATAATCACGATGTATCAAAAATTTAATGGTAAAATAAAATTCGGTAAATAATTGGAGTATAAAATAAGTGCTATATTTGTTATTGAGGAACGGAAAATATAATTGGAAATAAACGCATAAAATGTAGAATAAAAATTTACAGGCAAACGAAATAAAATGCTAGTGAGGGATAAATCGAAATAAATATTAATTTAGAGGACTCAAAAGTAATTGTTAGAAGATATAATAATAATAATAATAATAATAATAATAATAATATTTGAACTTTGTCTGTTTGGATATGAGGGCAAGTTGTTTATCAACTCTGCTAGACCCCGACCATACTATTATTATTATTATTATTATTATTATTATTATTATTATTATTATTATTATGGAAACTAGTGGAAGGAATGAGAAGAGAGACAAATGGTATAAAATGAAAGAAAAAAAAACTTGGAATTGAATGTGTAAAAGGTATATATATGTAAACACACAGAAATAAGAGGAAAAAATGAAGAGAAGCAGAAAAAAGAAGAGAAGAAAAGAAGAGGAAGAGAGTAAATAGACTAAAAATAAAATTCAAAGGAAACAGAAAAAGGAAATAATGGAGGAAAGGAAAAGAAGAGAAGAGAATACAGAGGAATAGAGAGTGAACCCGAAAGAGAGCCCAAACTCCATCTCCACTGTTAGGTCCCATCACTATTGTTTGAGGTTACCGATCGAGTGGTCTTCGTCCGATGAGTTGGTTAGAATCCAGAAACAAGAGAAATGGTGGCCGGAAAGGAAATATTCAATCGGGACGACTGGTGAAGTACGGGTCGGATTAACGTTGTGCCAACCGAAAATAGAGAGCAAGAGAAGAAGAAGAAGAACGATATAAAATTTGTGAGCTATAGTGGCCAGAAGTGAATTGGGCCTCCGGGTTTAAAAAGGGTGTGGAGATCCGAGTTGCAGCAGAATGGGTGAGGAAGAGAGAGCAAACGACAAGTCATTTGCGTGTCGTTTTGATGAAAAGGAGGAGTCGTCCAGCGTTCGGTAAAGCGGCATGTCGTTTCATCCGTAATTAGGGCGCATTGCAAGACTTTAAAACGACAGAGTTTGGATTATGTCAAAATGACAGTACTTTGTACTAAAACACGCAGTAGTCCTGCGTTTTCGGAGGAACACACGATTGGCCTCTAAAGTTGGAAATCATTACAAGTTGATACCTAAAGTTTATCTCTATGCTCAAATAAGCCTCTAAAAAATTTCAAATAAACCCCTAAACTTATATTTTATTTTATTTTAAGTCCTCCATAATCATAAATAGTATTAATTTGGTTTAATATTTAAGTATAAGTAATTAGTGAAATTATTTAATTAAAGAGCAATCATAATTAAGCTAATTATATTTTAATATGACCTGGAGTAGTTAGATATTTACGAAAAAATAATTATTTTGGTTTATTTAAGGAAGTAATTATTCATAGGATAATTTATTTATGTTTAGTCATTGAAATTGAATGATTAATTGTCTAATTGTGAAAGCATTTAATTGTGGGTGATTAAATTATTAGTGTGTCTTGAAATATTTATTGATTACTATTTAATTAAGAATTCAAAGGAATTAAGTAGGTGCTATAAAGTTATGTTAGTATAACTAATTAAATAGTTTGGTAAAAATACATGGGTAAAAAGTAATCGAATTAATAATTGAGTAATAACGAGAAATGCTACACAAAATTAATTAAGAACTAGGGCTCACTTAATGAGGCGTAAGATAAATTAGCTAAGGGAGAAATATAAATAAATAACTGCTAGTATTTAGAAATCTAATGATCAAATGGGAAAGTGGCTACAATACTAAAAATCTCTTGAAAATATTATTTTAGAGAAATATTAGTTGATTGGATTGTAATTAATATGGTATGCAAGTTTAATTATTTTAAAGGAATTGTTATGGAAGCAAAGAAAAGAGTAAAATGGGATATAATAAGATTAGTAGAAATATTAAAGGAATTCATAATAAAATAAAAAATTAACTAAAATTGTAATTATTTGTTAGAATAGGTAGCAATAAAAAATAAGATAGGCAAGGAAAGACATAAGACAGATGAGGAACAAAACGAGTAAATAATACCATGTTTGGTACTTTTTGCCCTTGTTTAATTATATTTAAAAGTTGGTGCTGTGAATATATGAAGATGTGATGCTGTGATATTGTGCTATTGTCTATGAAAACGTAATATGCAAATTTATATTAAATAAGAGTAAAGTACCCACTGAGCTAGTTGTTTAGCCAGTTTAGTATTTGCTAACCTTCTAGTTTTGGGAAAAAATTGCAAAGAAAACCAGAACAGTTAAGTAGTGTTAGGTTCACTAAAGGCACTTGGAGTAGCATATACTAGGAAAGAAAAGCCAGAGGACAAAAAGGACAAAGAGCAACAGAGTAAAAGAAGAATTTTTTTTTTCTTAAGTAATGTTCTGTATACCATATAGCATCAGTTGTGACACACGTAGCTCCGCTAGGAATAGTTGAGTTAATGGGTGTTATACTAAATGAGTAGACATGAGCAATTCATGTTAAAAAATGCTAGTATATATAAAAGAGCGAATGAGGGATATTGACTTCGCCTAAAATATCCCTATAAAATCTATATCATCGAAGGTAAAGTTGTCTGTATATAATTATTTATAATAATTAATTAATTAAATACAAATTATATTAATACTATTTTAATTAGTAATTAATAAAATTAGAATAATAAAAAATATTATTTTAAATATTAATTAATTAAATTTAAATTATATTTTAATAAAAAAAACTATATAATTATTCATAATGAATCATTATATTTAAATCATATTTTAATGTGGTATACTATTTTAATTATTAATTATTTGAATTAAGAAATATTATTTTAATTTATATTAGTAATAGTATTCCTAATACTAAACTGAGAATGATTTCTAATATATATCAAGATAAAAGTATTATGATAGAGGAGATAATTTAGAGGTTTCCACGTCATGTGTATGTTTTCCACGATCTGTAGATTTGGAAGTATAATTTTCCATTTACTAGTGGATGTGGATGTTTCTATAGGTTGTGGATATTACTAATTCTAAATCTACAGGTTGTAGAAAAATCTGCACAGGACGTGAAAATTATCCAAACCTCCAAATTAGCTCTTATATAAAATTAACTACAAAAGTTTTACAAAATTATTTTTGGTCTTTCTAACTAACTTGCAACAATGGCCTTTTGCAAGCATGAACATTATTACCAAACTAGCAAAACTTTATTTTTCAGTATTTTCATATTAGTTATCAAATATTACTAATAAAAATTTATTAGTAAAATAATATTTATATTCTTTTTACACGTAGAAATTTAATTTTATTAAGTATATAATTAATTTTATTTTGTATTAAGCATATAATTTAATCTTATAAGGTTTTGGAAAACAATTTAAAATTAATAAACCCTACTGTGGAAGAGTAATAATAAAATAATAATAGTATTGAAACATAAATTTCAAAATATTAGTAATAATGTCAAAGTAAATTTATGACTTCATTTATGATATTTGATAAATATTACTATTTAAATTAAAATAAATTTTTTTTCTCTCAATAATTAAATTTATATATAATTAATAAATATAATTAAATAAAAATTTTGAATATTACAAAATCTAATAATATCTAATAATGAATGACTAAATAAATGGACACATTGTATGTTAAAAACATAATAATAATAATAATAATAAAAGAAGGACAAGCCTAATATAAGAAAATTGGAGGACATGAGTGTAATAACTCAATGATTTATGTAAGAGTATATTAGTCATTTCAATTGAATTTAACGGGAAAAAAAGAGAAAAATTAAACAGAAGTGATGATATCGCCCCTATAGAAGTCAGTACTAGATAAGCCTTAAGGTTGTTTGGGCCGGACTGAGGCCGCAGATCAATATAAGTCCGGTCAGATGGTTAAGGTCAGGAGGTCAGCGTGTGATGGCTGACCTCGAGGACGCTCAGGTCGGTACCTAGGGGTCATCCGAGAGGTCGCTCCTAGACCCGTTCAGGTCATGCCTTCGATAATCATTACTTATAGCTTAGACAAGCGGACACGCCATCCATACTCTGACACGCATGGGCTTCTAAATATGTATTACAATCATCATTATGAAGAGTTGACATTTATTGTCATCATTACAGGAGAGTTGTCATTACTGTCATTATTACAGGGAGTTAGCGTGTAAGTCACCCTTAAGAATCCCCCACTATAAATACCTCAAGAATCTACTATTCACGGGTAATCTCTCTCTAAATATTTTTATTACTTACACTCTCTATATTCTCCCTTTTATATCGACTGATCTCAAGTCTGACTTAAGCATCGGAGTGTTTGCTAAGGCAACACCCTTGCTCGTTCCTTTGTTTTCAGGTCTGACCTAACCATTGGCTTCCCCAAGGTGAACCACGGCTCGAATCGTTTCCCCCTTTTTAGCCTTGGAAACATCATTTGGTACGGTGAGCGTGGATCACACCTTTGGTGATTCAGTCGTTCCTTCTTCTCCTAAGTTGATTTTTTGTAGTGCTTGAAGATGGGTGATTTTAATTTAAACCTCAGTTTGAATTTATTCCCTGAGCAGCCAGAGGCGAATGTTAATAAAGCTCCTGTACATCAAAGCAAAGGTTATATCCATAACTATCCCGCTCAAGGGGTGGGAGGTATACCAGCATGGGCTAGAGCAGGTGTTGCCGCCCAAGGAGTTAGAGCAAATGTTGGTCAGAATCCTCCTGATTTTAATAACCCAGTAGCAATGCAGAACCTATATGGAGCCTATATGGATCTCAATAAGCAAATGGCGGATTTAAGAGAACAGCTCCGTCATGTTTCTTAAGCACAGGCGCCTTCTGCTGTTAATGCAACGCCTGATGTTACCCCACTCCATGTGGCACCCACTGCCCCTATTCCTTCCAGAAGCATGAATGTTAGTGAGGAGGTGCAGATAGTCACATCACGTGTTAATGCTCATAGTAAGGGGAGGAGCATCATGCATATGGAAGATGAAAATGAGAATTCAGGTAATGAAGGAAACCAGCTTGTTAATAACAATGTCGGGGCTCAAGTGAAGAATATATTGAAGAACCTGGGAATAAAAGCGAAAGGATTCAGCTTTGATAAAGCCACAGAATCCCCCTTGGTCAGCAGTATCACCACCCGGGATTTCTCGGATAAATTCAAAATTCCCGGTAGCCTTAACAATTATGATGGCACGTCATGCCTAAAGAGCCACGTCAACAAATTTAAAACGGCCATCAATGCTCAAACTTACAAAGATTATGTCTTGTGTAGGCTTTTCCCCACTACTTTGAAGGGCATCGCCCAAGAATGGTATCAGGGCCTGAAACCGAACTCCATCAGTTCCTTTCAGCAGATGTCTGAGCTCTTCTTGACTCAGTTTGTAACAAAGATACCTAAGAAGAAGGTCTCCAGTGATTTGCTGCTAGTCAAGCAGAGACATAATGAAAGTCTGCGTAAGTTTATTGATAGGTTTAATCAGGAGGTGAACTTGGTAGACGAGGTGGATCTTAAAACAGCTCTTCTCGCTTTGATGCAAAGAACCTATAGCAAGGCTCTTCAATCTGCACTGTTAAAATACCAGCCCACTACCCTTCAGGAGGTCATGTCCATAGCGCAAACAGATATCAGATTAGAAGAAGGTTTGTGAAATCTGAAAGGTACGCATGAGCCTGAAGAGCAACCTAAGAAAGGTGGCGAAAGTAGCAGAGATGGGAATGATGGTAGTGGTTCTAGGAAGAGATCGGGAGGCTCAAACAGACGAAGGTCGGGGCCTGATCGCAATTCAAATTTTACTCCCTTGCGGACCTTCAGGAGAGAGGTGCTGATGTGGATAAAGAAAAAAGGAAAGGATATTAAATGGCCTCCCAAGATGAGCAGTTCTACAAGAGCCAAACGAGACAACAATAAATACTGCGAGTTCCACCGTAATAATGTCCATGACACAGAAAATTGTTGGCAGTTAAAGGAGGAAATAGAGCGGCAGATCCAGAGAAGAGTACCTGGGATCGACCGCCACCTTCGGTCATCTCGGGACAACTTCAGAAATAATGATAATGACCGGAGAGATAGCAGAAGAGAAGAGCGAAGAGATGATAGAAGAGATAATAGAAGGGATGATCGCCCCAGGCAGAGTGAGAGACAGAACGCTGGAGAGATAAATGTCATCCATGGGGCAGTTATGGTGGAGAGAGCTCTACTAAGAGAAAAAGGGCAGTTCGGGAGGTGTACTCTATTACACAAAAAGATCTTCCCCAACCCGATTCTCACCCCTCTATATGGTGCAACATATTGTTCACACCGGAAGATGCGAAGCATGTAAAGTATCCTCATAATGATGCTTTGGTGATTCAAAGGATCGTTCACAATTACAGAGTTAAGCACATCCTTGTAGATTATGGCAGTTCAGTTAACTTACTGACCATGGATGTATTTTGCAAGATGAACTTGGACCCCAAGCGAATGAAGCCGATCGGAACACCTTTGGTAGGTATCGGGGACCAAACAGTCAAGTTAGAGGGGTCAGTGGAGATTCAGGTGGAGCTCGGTAATGATGACATCACCAAGGAGGTTAGAGTGGAGTTCATGGTATCGGACATTCCATTCGCCTACAACATTCTTTTGGGCCGACCCTACCTCTATCAGACCGGGGCAATCCCTAGCATCTACCATTTGTGTTTGAAGATACCTACCTTGAAGGGAGTAGCCATAGCTCATGGAAGTCAAGAGCTAGCCAGGCAGGCTTATTTCAATTCTCTGAAAGGAGTATTCCAAGCTGCACATGTTGATATTTAAGAGGCCCCGCTACACCCTCCCTTAGTCGAACTGAAAGGTGATACAGAGAAGATCCAGCTCACTCAAGGAGATGTGACAATTGGTTCCGAGATGGACCTAGTAGTGAAGGAACAGGTAGTGCAAACCCTTCATGATCATGAGACAACTTTTGCATGGAAGACTTCTGATCTGGTTAGGGTTGACCCCAAAATTATTGTTCATAAGTTGAACATTGATCCTTCTGTGAAGCCTATTACCCAGAGAAAATACAAGCATTCCCCAGAAAAGCAGATTGCTATTGCGGAAGAAGTGCAAAAGCTACTTGATGCTGGGGTCATTTGGGAAGTTCAGTATCTGGAATGGCTTGCAAATGTGGTCTTAGTCAAGAAGTCCAATGGGTCCTACCGCATGTGTGTGGACTTCACCGACCTCAACAAGGCCTGCCCAAAGGACCCTTATCCCCTGCCTAGTATTGATCAGTTGGTAGACTCGACAGTAGGGTTTGCCCTTTACTCATTCTTAGATGCTAAGTTGGGCTACCATCAAATTTTCATGTTCAGATGGGATAAAGATAAAACAGCTTTTGTTACAGATTAGGGGACTTATTGCTACAGAATGATGCCATTCGGTTTGAAAAATGCGGGAGCCACTTATCAAAAAAAGGTCAACGCCATGTTCAAATATCACATAGGCGGAATAGTAGAGGTCTATGTTGATGATATGATCATCAAGAGCGCAAAGGCGGAAGACCACGCCAAAGACATAGTCACAGTACTGAAGGTTCTCCAGTCTAATAATTTAAAGCTGAATCCAGAGAAATATGTGTTCGGGGTCCCAACAGGAAAATTCTTAGGATATATGGTCTCGCAGAGAGGGATAGAGGCCAATCCCGAGAAGATAAAAGTGGTCTTAGAAATGAAGCCCCCTTCCTCCGTAAAAGAAGTTCAACAGTTGAATGGCAGGATCACTGCCTTGGGTCGGTTCATTTCATGCTCCGCCAGACGTTACCAGCCCTTCTTCAAAGCTTTGAAGGGTTTAAAGAATTTCAAATGGACAGATGAATGCCAAAGGTCCTTTGAAGAGCTCAGGACTTTCTTAACCTCTCCTCTGCTTCTTAGCCGACTTGTTCCGAGAGAATATCTATTCATCTACTTAGCTACAACTGAAGATACCGTTGCAGCGGTACTGGTTAGAGAGGAAGATGGAGAGCAATTCCCTATCTATTATGTTAGCTGGGTGTTGCATGACGCTGAGCTCCGATACCCGAAGCTTGAATAGCATGCCTTGGCTCTGTTTATGTCAACGCAGAAGCTCCGCCACTATTTTGAAGCCCATACTGTCATTGACAGGACTAATCTCCCTCTTTGCAAGATTCTTCAAAAGCCAGAGACATCGGGGAGAATCGCTGAATGGGTAGTCAAGATCGAAATTTATGGCGTCAAGTACGAGTCCCGAAAATCTTTGAAGGCTCAAGTTCTGGCAGATTTCATCGCTGAGCTCACTACTATAGAAGAATCCCAGGAAATTCCTGTGGAGAAGTGGCAGATGTGGGTAGACGGAGCTGAGTGCACCGAAGGATCAGGAGTCGATATCGTAATCAAGGGACCTCATCAGCTAATTTTCAGATATGCAGTAAGGCTGGAGTTTCCTATTTCCAACAACGGCGCAGAGTATGAAGCTCTGTTGAACGACTTGAAGTTGGCCAGGGAGATCGGAATGGATCACTTTACAATTTACAGTGATTCACAGTTGGTTGTCAATCAAATACAAGGCAACTTTAAGGTGAGGAAAGATGGGTTAATCCCATAAGTGGAGATAGCTCAAAAGATGATGCCGGCAGGATGAAAAATTGTCCAAGTTCCAAGGGAACAGACAATGGAGGCTGATGGAATTTCCAAGGCAGCAGCCCAAGGTCGAATGGATGATTTGAAGAACATACCTCTAACCTTATAGGAGTTCCCGACCTCCAAAGGGAAACACTCGTATGTAGTGGAATGGAAAGACACTTGGATAGAGCCTGTCGTTCAGTGGTTAGCAGAGGGCAAGCTGCTAGAAGATAAGAAAGAAGCTTAGAAGCTCATTAGAAGAGCTAAAGAATATAGTTGGTTCCAAGATGACCTCTACAGGCGTTCTTGAACTCACCCTTGGTTTAGATGCATCCCAAAACAAAGGGGACAGTATGTGTTACGGGAGATTCATGAAGGGATTTGTAGAGTGCATGAAGCTGCTTCCACTCTAGCTCGCAAGGTCCTCCTACAAGGGTATTACTGGCCAACCATCAAGACCGATGCTGAAGAAATGCCAGAGATGTCAGGAGCACGCCAATGTGCAACGAGTCCTAACCTCTTCCCTTTCTCCCATTGGAGCAGCATGGCCTTTCCATCAGTGGGGAATTGATATATTGGGTCCTTTCCCAAAGGGGTTACAGCAATGTAAGTTTCTAATTGTAATAATCGATCACTTCTCCAAATGGCCTGAAGCGGAACCAGTAGCAACCATCACTCAGAAAAGGGTCACAAACTTTGTTTACAAGAACATTGTAATGAGGTTTGGGATTCCTGGAATTATCATCACCGACAATGGCAAGCAATTTGACTCCAAGCCATGGATTCAAATAACTATAATGGCTACAATCGTGGTTGCGTGTAAAGGTAACGGCAACTAACCTATCGCAGTGATAAATAACGGTAACGGCCTGCGAAGCTGCAAATTTTTTTTGAAAAATTGTAAACTTTTAGAATCAATATATTTTGAAGGTGTTTATGAAAAAAATAAGCACACAATAGTTTAATAAGCATAACTGCAATACATAATGATGGTTTAGGGTGTAGGATTTAAGGTTTGGGGTTTTCGATTTTAGGGTTTAAGGTTTAGGATTTAGGGTTATGGATTTATGGTTTGGGATTTAGGGTTTAGGGTTTGGAGTTTGGGGTTTGAGTTGGGATTTAGGGTTTGGAATTTGGGGTTTAGAGTTTGGAATTTAGGGTTTAGGGTTTGGGTTAGGGTTTAATAATAATAATAACGGTGGGTAACAGTGGTTTTAGGGTTTAAGGTTTATAGGGTAGGGTGTAGAGTGTAGGATTTAGGGTTTGGGATTTAGGGTTTGGGATTTGGGGTTTGGGGTTTGGGGTTTAGGGTTATGGGTTTAAGGTTTGGGTTGGGGTTTAGGATTTAGGGTTTAGGGTTATGGATTTACGGTTTGGGATTTGAGGTTTAGGGTTTGGAATTTGGAATTTAAGGTTAGGGTTTAGTTTTGTAATAGCCAGTAACGGTCAGTAACGGTCGGTAATGTCTGTGACCGTTAAATAACGGTCGTAACGGCCGTTACCTATACAAAAAATAAAAATCGTTAAATAACGGTAAAAACGGTAACGGTCCGCTGAAATTCCGTTAAATAACGTCTGTTACATAATGTAATGGCCATTATTTAAAACTATGCTAGATATATTTCTTAGCTAACAATAGAGACCAGAACCACCTTATTTGGACTTTTGTAGCAAAAGTTATGGTCGGAATACTGGCCGGCATGCAGACTGTCATGGCCAGTAAGGGCAACAGGGCAGACCGAATTTCAATAAATTATTTGACCATGATAGGAATAGAATTTAAGGAAGTCCAAAACATAAAAGTTGTAGGTTTATATATCTAATTTATGGCTGTAAAACAGTTTGGGCAGAAACTAAATACATAGGAAGATATACTCGAAAAACCAAGGGTGGTGCAAGTCTGAAACTAGGTCCGGGCAGAACTGAAATTATGAACTTTGGTTATTAATTTGACTAGGTTAATGACATATTTTGAAGTAGGGGCAGAAGACAAAGTTATTCCCCTGTTTGTTAGAAAACTTTAGAAGCTAGAACCGACTTAATTGGACCAATAATAAAGAAGATACAACTAAATTAGCAATAAACGCGCAGGCTAGAAATCAGAACCAAGGCAAAACTGGACCCCTAACTTAGGTCAATAATTTGGATATATTATGGACATAAATAGATGTTATGGTAGGAAACAATATCATGTATAAACATGTTAGCTAACAAGAGAATCACTTCATTTAAACTTGTAAACAGAAAGTTGTGGTTAAATGAATGGACTATGCGCAAGGGGTAATTAACAACTGTTTGAGATTGT